>JALRMF010000049.1:0-198050 GCA_026120015.1 Dendrostoma leiphaemia
AAAAATAAGGTTAAATAAATGCCTATGCTTATATTAAACACTTTTAAGTTTAAAAGATTAGAGTTAATAATTATGTAAACTAAATAGCATATTATTATATATATAAATAAGCTGTTTAAAGCTTAAAATAAAAGAAAAAGTAAAGAGTTTAAGCTTTAATGTTGCTAAATAGGTAGAATACTTTAGATTATTTATTTAAGGAGTTTTCTTTTTTTAATTTAGTTAAGGATAGCTAGTTAAGCTTAATAAGGTTTTTTTTAAGAGCTTTATATTAAGGGTTTTTATATAAGATAGTTTTAATTTAAAAAGTAGTTGCATTATTAAGTGTTTTATTAGATTTGTCCTTAGCTTTTTATTTTTTAGTATAAGCGTAGTAAAAAATATTACACTTAGTTAAAGGCTAACTATATATTATTTTTTTTGTTTAAAAAGCAAGGGTAAAAGTGCCTTAAATTAATATTTTAATTCTCTTAATGCTTATTTCCGCTTATCTTAGGCTTTAGCAAATAGAAAAACGCTTTAAAAGGGTTGTTTTCTCTTAGGGTAGCAAAGATTCTCTAATTATTATACTTGTATTTTAGTTTATTATAATGGAGAAGGGTTGAGAATGTGTTTATAAGCTTGTTAAGGGATTTGATTAATTTTCTTAAAGTGTTATTTTTAATTAGTTTCTAAAGCTGTTAATTGCTTTAATTAGGCGCAAGCCTTTTAGAAATTGCTTAAAGAAATTTTGCGCTTTAAAAAAGCCTTTAATTTTGGGAATTTTATGCGCTTATACTTAGATATAAACGGCTTTAAATTCCTTAATCTAAGTTAACGCTTTAATTTTTTTATCTTAAGCTTTTTAAAGATAATTGCAGTATTAAAGGCATATAGTATTATTAATTATAGCATTGGTTAATTTAAGGTTTGCCTTTAGGTTTTAAACAAATTATTACACTAATAAGTTTTTTTAAAGCTTTATTTCTATAGTATATATATTAATAAGGTTTTTTTAAACTATTTTATTAATCTATGTCTAGATTTTATTTAAGTTTGCCTTTTTAATTTTGCGTTTTTATAAATAGTGTATATATGCTATATTTAATTAATTGCTGGAAAAAGGTTTATAGTTGCTTAGATTTTATATTCTTTATATATTGCATTCTTGCTTAAAAAAGCGCTTTTAACGTTTCTTTTTCTCTATGTTTCTTGCTTTGCGCCTAAGTTTATAATTATTAGCTTAGTTATTATAATAGTTTTCTTTGTTTTAGTTGTAAAGCATTGTGTTTAGCATTTTTAGATTTATTAAATGCTAAACTTAGGCTATTTAGCAGTATATTTTTAAATGCTAAAATTATTTTAGGAAAATATATTAGTTTATATACTTAATAAAGGCATTAAGCTTATTATTAGCTATTTTAAGCATAGTTGTAAATAAGTAGAATAGGGCGTTTTTGCCTTTAAAAATTAAAAAATAAAGTAGGAAAAGGTTTGTTTTAGCCTTATATGCAGTTAGAAAAAGATTTTTAGGTTGCTTGCTAGGCTTATAATTATAGAAATAAACTATAAGGCTTATTAGGAAAAAAAAGCAAGGTTTTAATAAACTGTTTAAAATGTAAATTGATGTTATTTTATAAAGTGTATATATATAAAGTTAAAAGGTGCGCTTTGTTTATGAGCTTCTGCAGCGCCATTTATAGTGCTGGTTTTGGCAGGGTTAGGGTTATAGGTGCATGGTTTCCACAAATACAGCATTGGCGAGTGTTTGATTTTGTAGCTGCTCAGCTTATCTGCTTCTGTAGTGTACACTCTTGTCTTTCTGCCGAATCTCTACAAATGCTGCGGTTAACACTGAGCGACATTCTGCACTGAATCAGGTTTGTATTCACTATTGCAACTGTCCCACCCCCCCCCCCCCGCCAACAAGCGGTGCTGAGCGCTTTTGTGTATTCGTTTTACTGATGACCTGAAGCTGTTCAAGGGTATGGCACGTCGCAGCTAACGCGTGGCGCCATCAATACGATCGTCCGTCAATGCTTGCGTCCAACACGGCTGCGAGGGGCATTCCATCAAACCTGAAAGTGATGAAAATCATGAAGGACGTCACTTTGTAGGTAAGAGATCACGATGTTTGTGCGTATCTGATAGCTCTGTACACCTCGCCCGCGCTAAAGCAAATTCCAAAAAAGAACCATGACCTCCTTTTCCCTAAGATGGTAACTGATCTAAGAGCCGTCCATAGGAAACCCGAGAGTGCAAAAAAGATGTTGAGGTTGGCTGGAGCACTGCCAGCGATCATGTCTGATGGCCCCAAGTCTTCCGTGCAGCGTAACCTCGCCCCTCCGGCTCTGGCATCTGTTGCCGCGGAAAGTGAGATCAAAACCCCCGGGACCGAAAACAAATTGCAAACGAAAACAAAATAGCAAAACGAATAGAGAGAACCCAAACGGATTCCGAGTACCGAATCGTAACCGGATTCGAGTATCGGCCCTGTTCAGCAGTAGGCTTGGTGTGGCAGGCTACTGCAGAGTAAGGCTATTAGCTGATTCGGAACGGTCAGTCATTCCGAAAGGCTTGTGGAATATTTTGGCGTATGATACGCCGGTGAGTGACACAGAATGGCTGTTTAGCTTCGACTCCTGCGTGTCCCATTCAGACGCCAAAGTCGCGGCCCGAGGCATTAGCAGGCTGATAGGGGGAATCGTTGTTCACGCCGTTGCTCATGCCATTGGTCGTGCCATTGTTCAAACCACCGTAATCCATGCCTCCCATGGATGGGAATGTTGAGTTGGACGATCGGGAGGTGTCGAACCCACCGAAGAGGTAAGGAAAGCTGTCCGGGCGCTGGGCACAAAGCGGGTTGAACGCACCAGGCTGCAAGTTCTGACGCTGCTGGCCATAGTACGCAGGCAAAGATGAAGTCTGCTGGAAGGCAAAGAAATTTCGGTCATTCTCCTTGTCGAAGAAGTCGAAGGATGGTTGGTTGTCTTGACGGCCATATAGGGACGACATGGGGCGGTTGGCAGGGAGACCTTGCATGGCCGCTCGGTATGGTAGTGCCATTTGCGAGCCACCAAATGTGTTCCCTCCGAGGTCTGCCAAAGGAAATATGTTAGTGTGGTCCAATGAGCAACGGACAGATGATGGGCGGAAATCCTTACCCTGAATCACCTGGCGGCGACCGCCAAAGACGTCACCTCCCATGGAAGTCTCGTCATCGCCATCTTCAAACAACGCAATGCCACTCTTGTCGTCTAAACTGTTTCTCTTCTCATCCGAGTCGCTGTCCTCTTCGATCTTCGGGATCTTCTTTGCTGGCCCCCGCTTGCCAGTCTTCGGGTTTCGTGTGGTGGATCGAGTTTGGCGTGCAACGTTGGGGATCGTTGAAGCAGCACGTCGACCGCGACGCTTCTTGAGCGGAGCAAGCTCTTCATCATCCTTATACTCCTTGGAAGGCACAAGTTAGAATCCGGAGCCGATGTTGATGATCACAGGAGGCAACTCACAGGACTGCCATCGACTGACGGGCTGTCATAGACGTTACGTATGCGATCGACCGCAACTAAGCCCTCGGTCCATACATACTCGGTCTGTTCAATAGACTCCGAAGTCGTGACCATGTTCTTGAGAACGGAGTGGTGCTTTTTCTGGTTACGCATTCGCTTCATGTCAGGCGTGGCAGCATCGAAGATGCGCATGCCCGGCCAGACGGCTCCCTTCAACTTGGGCGTGTCTGAGGCCTCGTCGCTACCATTTTGGACAGGATCGCTGGTGGGGTAGACTGCAGCTTGTGGAGAGTCGGGCAGTGGGTAGACGCTCCGGACTCGCTTGTTCGAGGGGGTCTGGTAGGCGTCACCGAAGGAGGTATCCCGAGGGGTGTGGAGGTGCCAGGTGTTCTGGTTGAGAGGGTTCTGAGCAAGCTCCATCTGCAAGCTGTCCTCATCTTCGACCTTGAAGTGCTCCCGAGCCACAGCGGAGCGGCGAGGCTTCTTCTGGTATGGGTCAGCTAACGAGGCCTTGGACAGATTCACAGGTTCGACGAGACTCGCCTCGATGCCTCCGCCTCGCTGTCTCTTGAGCTGGGCCTGCTTCTTCTGCTCCTTTGCGTCCTGGCGGTTCTTCAATAACTTCGTGATGCCGTACCGGTCGGCCCACCCCTGGAACAGCCGGATGGTCTGCTTGTCCTCGTCCTTGTCGGATATCTCGAGCTTGAAGCGGGCAGCAAGATGGCTCTTTGAGGAGATGTGTGTCAAGAGATGGGATACATCGGAGAAGCTGGGCCTCTTGGGGCAAAGACAACACCTGAGGGGGATTTCGTTGCCGTTTTCGGGACGAGCAATGGCAGCAGGCTCATCAGGAAACGGAAAAGCGAGAGCATCCATGGCAAACTAGGCGAGGCGTCAGACTGAAGCGGCCTATGGGCCTGATGAAATGCACCTAAAGAGCGTGGGGCCAGGGGGGAGCGATAGCAAGGAAGCAACAAAAAGAGTGGCAGCAGGAAACGACCGTGATGGGAAAGTGAAGGCACAACACGATGGCAAAGACGGGACGGAAGCGCAGTGGGACAAGGCTGCGTGTAGAAGGAGAGGAGGCTCTTTGCATTGCGGACGACAGGTCGAGAGTGCAAGGAAGGACAAGGACAGGAGTTGATGTTTACTCACCTTGGGTCGAGTAGGAGCCATGGACACAGGGACCTGGAAATCGGAACTGTGGTAAGCGTTCGCTACAGAAGCCATCTGAGGCAGGTGAGCACCGACACCCACTGCCATGTGGCCGGGGAAGGTGTTGACCGCGTCATTGCAGTACGTCTGAAAGCCCGTGGCAGGTGCAGGTCCAGGTCCAGGTGCAGGTCCAGCAGGGGCCTGTGGGAGGCCGTCGAAGTGATAGCCAGAAAGAGGAAGAAACTGCTGATCACCACCAAACTGCTGCCGGTTGCCCATCGAGTGCTGCTGCGAGGAGTTTTGGGCGGCAACCGGGGAGGCACGAGGCACGCACGAGGGCAGGCGAGCAGGTACCCACGGACGCCACTCGTCATCGTATGCGCCACGAGTCTGCTGGCTCAGAAGGAAATCAGTGGTCACGGTAGAAACAGCCTGTGCAACAGAGTGCTTGTTGGACTCCTGGTCTGCCTCGTCGTCCGAGGCATCTCCGGGTTCCTCATCCCAACCGTTGTCCCAGCCATCGTACTGCCCGTCATCCTCGCTCTCGTCCTCGTTGGGCTTGTATTTGCAGTCCTCGACGTCCAAAGGCATCACATACCCCGATCGCAGCCTCATGGTTGCGGTACGGTGTTGGTTGTCAAAAATGTAAAGGCCGTTCGTTGGGTTGCCTGCCGAAAGGGGAGGTGCGATTGGCAAGAGGGATCCGGGACAGAGTGTCTGGATGATTGGCTTTCACAGGGGAGGTGCGAGTTGCAAGAGAGACAGAGCGGTGGGTGATCCGGGTGTCAGAGGGAGGTGCGACCTGTTGGAGAGATGTAGTGGCTGGCTGAGTGTTTGGATGAAGTAGTGGGTAAAGGGGATCGGGCAGAAGGTAGGGCAGATGATAAGGTCAAGGGTGGATGGTTCAATCCCATGGGGCAGAAGGTAGGACAGAAGATGGGTGGTGGAGGGTACAGGTCAGAGGGCACAGGGTAGAGGGTATAGGGCAGAGGGTAGGTTGGGGGTTGCTTGAGGAAAAGGTCAAGGAAGGAGCTCAGGTGATTGCTCCGGGGTTAGGGCGACTAGTCAACAATTTCTCTGCTGGACGAGTATTTCTACTGGACGAGTGTCCTGCTGGACGAATGTTTCTGCTGGGCGAATGTTTCTGCTGGGCGAATGTTTCTGCTGGGCGAATGTTCTGCTGGACGAATGTTTCTGCTGTCCCAGAGTTCCAATGTCACGTACCTAGTTTTGTTGTCACATAGTCCTCTTGTCGCATGGTCCTGTTGTCGCATAGTCCTCTTGTCGCATAGTTTTGTTGTCACATAGTCCTGTTGTCGCATAGTCCTGTTGTCACATAGTCCTCTTGTCGCATAGTCCTCTTGTCACATAGTCCTCTTGTCGCATAGTTTTGTTGTCGCATAGTCCTCTTGTCGCATAGTCCTCTTGTCGCATAGTCCTCTTGTGGCATAGTCCTCTTGTCAGGCATGTTACAGGCTTAACTTCCAGTACCAATCAAGCTGTATCACCAAAGGGCTACAAGAGAACAAGTTGATGCTTGTCTCTCAACTGCAATGCTATGCCGTAGCGTCACACCTAGAAACCGATTGCCTTGAACAGTGTACTACAGACACTGGTCAATCAACACCAAGCAATCTAAGTAAAGTGCAGCATAGGACAAGCCTGAGTAGCACATAATATGAAGACTGCAAGTATATGTATTGATCTGGCGTATCACGTGCATCAATCCGTCATGGAATGTGTACGGCGAACAAGCAAACTCGAAAATGAAGTTCAGCCCAGCCCGAGCCCTGGTGGTCGTGCATATTACAGCAGGGGTTGAATTTGCACAATCTTATGGATGCTTTGACGATGTAGAGCTTGTCAATTTTCACAACTCCTACAGGAGTTTCTTGGGGGCAGAAGACTGCCAGGTCCAGAAAGTCTAGCTAATTCAGAACGTCGAGATTATGCTTCATTGTTGTTGTGAACAGCTTCAAGATTGCAAAGTCCACATGAGTCGTGGGATCAATTTCTCCACTGCCCCCAAGTGGAATATGTCGATAGCATGGGTGGCCATTGTGATTGCCCTTCTCCCCACAACCTCTGGCTAGAAGTGAAAGTCAAGATCCAAGTATGAAGGGAAAGCTGGTCTGCTCAGTCTCACAGACCCTCGGTTCTGTGCTGCATCTCCCCACTGCGAAGGCTTCAGCCCTGGAGAGGTCCATACCGGTGTCAGCTACCTAGGTACCCAGGTGCCTTAGTGGGCAATATTACGAACCCGTACGTGCTCATCCTAAGCGCCAACGCAGACCCAATGGTCTAGCGCAAGTGCGGTGCAGTCGGTTCCGACAGATGGGTTCCACGCATAAAACTGGGCAAGAGTGATGTCGACCTCTGCGACGATCTTGGCGCAGTAGTCCCCGGCCTGAACGTGGTAGAACGCAAAGCAACCATCGACGGTGGTGGAGTAAATCGGTGTGGGCGTGGGTGTAGGCGCGAATCCGATGGTACCGACGCACACCCAGTCGCCGAGGATCAACGCCGGGCACAGTGCGCCGACCGAAGGATTCCAATCGTAGAATTCATCGAAGCTCACATCAAACTTGGTGGAAATGGCGTCACAGGTGTCGTTGGTCTGCACAAGATAAAATGCGTCGCAGTCGTCTGCCATATCAGGCTGCGTGGGCGTGGGCGTAGCGATGTTGCTGACAGAGGAGGTGGTCGCCGTGGTGGTCTGAGCCGTGGTAAAGGGGAGGACGGCCGTCATGGCCAGGACTGAGAGTCCGACAATGGCGTTGGTGAGAAACATGCTAAAAGTGGGCGGGCAGTGACTGTTTGCTCAGCAGATAATTCAAACTTGTTGAGAACTTGAGAGACTGGTAGGTAATTTGAACAGCTGAGTTCAAATTTGGTTGTCTAAGGGTGGTGGGCAGAAGCAGTGGCACTCACTCACCCAGAACGAGCCAAGGACGAAGGTTTATATACCTAATTCGCCAAGACAAGATAGTATTCTGAGGTTTCGGTCTTCACAGGCAAGCATCAGGTGCCAGTGCTAGCATTGCAATATTGCCTGCAGATGTTGCGGAAAGTCATGTTGCCGTTCCGCTCCTGACTCATCTTGCAGATGGAAACTCCTCGCGGATACGAGATTTTCCCCCAAAAGTGTTAGGGCTGCTTACTATCTGCCTATAGTTCATGCAGTCGATACAACTCTGTAGGTCTCGCAAACCGCAAAGAGCCACAATACTCTTGCATAAATGAGCATCGAACCATTTCTACATGTCAGGCGACTGTGCACACCACCAGGCAGCAGGACAGTCTGTCGAGTGCACGAGGATGGGTACAGGTCTGGTACCTAAGATAAAAATGTCTTCCAGCCTTTGAGAGTGCAGATTGTCTCCGGCCTTATTTCGCTTGAGTGTTTCTGCTGGTCAAGCATTTAGCGCTTATTCGACTACCAAACTAAGTAAACGTCTTGCAGCAGACTAGTAGCAGAGTGCCTTACATGTACGACTGACAATTGGAAAGGTCAGATCCTGATTACAGGTATAACCGTGACACTGTGCCTCAATGATGCAGTTCATTTTCTTGTATGAAGAGATGAGTACTTGGGCAAATAATCAGCCGGATAAATTACAAAGGAGTCACAGTTCATCCTTAATGAAACATTCACCGTGTCTTGTGACGTGGATAGGAAGACGCGCTCTGCCTGCTTAAGTAAGTAAGTACCTAGGTATCTAAAAGGCAGAGGCTGAGTCATCACACGACGCAGTCCTTGTTATCCAAGATTGGGAGGTCTTAGTTAATCTTGTACACACGTAGGTACATACTATATTTTTGAAACGGGAAACCAGTGAGACTGCATCCAGGTGGTCTGCAGAGCATGACACGCGACTGTAGGATACCCCATGTACTTGGTTTACAATCAAGCTAAACAAAATACTCCGACTGGTTTAACTACATAAGTATCTATGTACACTGGCCCTTGTTCAATGATTAAATTACTTTAATTGTCCAATTGCAAAGGCCTCTAACTAGCTAAGACCTCCACATGCCTAGGTATTTGCAAGTTTTCCAGTGCCTAGGGATGTGGCTATCACAATGAAACCCTTTGAAGGGCTTATAAACAATAGTGGTTTTGGCCAAGTACCTAAGACATGATTGTGTAATTTAACCTGCTTTGCACCAGCTGCAAGATAGCTTATTACTAGCAATTTTAGAAAACCTTGGGAGTTAAACAAAGCCAAAAGCGCCTACCTAGGTAGGTAGACTGACCTAATCAGCACAAAAAGGTGTTGAGTGAAATAAACAGTCAATTGTCATTCATTGTTCTTCACTGAATACTCTAAAACCAGTCTTGTAGTAAGCTAGGTGAATTTGTAAAGTTTTCACATCTGGACATTGCTGGCCAGCATCCTTTTCAAATGCCCAGGTACCTAGGTATTAACTCAGAACAACGCAAAAGCCGCAAGGTAAAATTCACTAAGCAATAGGTCCATCCAAGTGAATATACACTACAGTTCAAACCTAGTGGAAGGAGGTGGTGAATGCAATAGCTTCGTCTAATAGTCCAGCTTCATTCACAGTGGACAGGTATCAAGGTTGTACAAAAGTAAGTCACCATAATTGCACCCATTGTTCCTTGGCTGGGCGCCTTGATTGTGGATCATTGCTGTGCAGAACGCCTTTATAAATATATCAGTCACACCTTCATCTCTGCCCTCCCATCTTCACTGTCATTACATAGCGAGAGATATAAACCTCGAAGACCATCACAACATTGGAGATCTTGTCTGCCGCAACTTCTTCCTGATCAGCAACCGCCAGCTTCATTGTTTATTGGTTACAACCTGATTCATCACCACCATAGGTGACGGAAGTCTTTACTCCCAGCTACCTAGGTACTATCAAACCTCAGCCATGAACGGAAACTCCCGTGTCGCTCCCGTCTCCCAAGCAGTTACTGCCAACATGGCAGAAGAGCTTGGAGGCGCCTTCGCGGACCGCATACTGGATATCTTCACCCAAGGCTCAACTTGCCCATTCCTCAACGCATCAGAGAAGGCCACAGCCAACGTCTCGCTCTGTCCGACCGGCAAGGCTCTTCGGGACCAGTACTACAACTACTATACGACGATCAAGGCCTCTCTCCAAGCTCGCTTCAGCAGCGTCTCGTACAACCTCGACCAGGGCCAGATGATAGCCCGTGCTGTCAGAGAGCTCCGTGCCTGTCCCGGAGACTGGGGCCAGCCGTGGACCTTGGAGACCGAGAATAGGCTCAGAGATATCCTCGCCGGCACTGCCCTCTCCGAGTTCGATCACGCCCAGACCACGGATATGCTCGAGTTCCGCAGCTCCTCAAATGCTCTGGCGGACCACCTCATCGCTCGGCTGCCATTGCCCAAGCCTCAGGCTAGGGCCTGCGCTGAGTACAACTCGGCCGTCATGCTCCTTGCGCACCGCAACAATTGGGAGCACGGCGACATGTTTCGCAGCGCCTGGAAGGCAATCAACGGGCTGTGGCCTGTCATGGCCCTGGCTCCCACGATGTGGCGCACCCCGCATAATGAGCAGCTCTTCCAGTACCTCAGACCCAGGTGGTACGTTGCGGAGGCCATTGCCATCCGCTTCCTCGCGCTTGGTCTTTCTCGAGAGGCTTCGCGCCACGGAATGCAGACATTTGTGAATGAGGATGTCCGTGACCGTAAGTCACTGACCAGGCCTCAGCTCCCCTACCTCGCAGACTAACCGGCATGTCTCCTAGTCATGAATCAAATAATGAATGAGCAGATCCGTCGACTCGTCACATTTGAGCCGTTGCGGGCTGTCGCCGACAGCTTTCTCGCCCAAGCGAGCAGCAAGCTTAACATTGATCAAGGCCGTATTTCCCGTCTTGCTGCTTCGGAGACAAAGCGCGACCAAACGGTCGACCATTCTCGGGGACAAGATCACTCGCCTGGCCATACCAGGGCAGTTGCACCCCTGATTTCCGGGACAGATACCACTGTCATCCAGCACACTGGAAACGTGATAGGTGGAATACCACCTCATCTGCTGTTCCGGGATCGCAAGAACGCAGAGGCTCATAGTGAGCCCCAGAATTCCGGCCACAATATCAAGGTCATTCAACGCCAACGCCCAGGGTGTGTGATCGGCGGACTCCCCCCTCACTTGCTTTTTCGCGACCGCAAGGCCACAGAGAGTTGTTTGGGCTCTCAGAAACAGGAGGGGTTGATTGTCGCTGTCCCACGCCCTGGACATGTTGTAGGCGGACTTCCGCCTCACCTGCTATTTCCTAAGGCTGGGGCCAACGCCTGTCAGTGAAGTGGCACCTGGATTTGACTTCTGGACTACGCACGAGGAGCCGTCAGAAGAACACTATTTTGGAGGCCAAGAGGCTCGCCTTGACTTCCCTTCACATACCTAGGTAGCTACCTAGGTAGGTATTTACGGTAGTAACAGTTTACTTGAGCAACAACACGAAGACCTGTGCCTCAAGACTGGTTTTCCTCAGTTCCTGACGGGGCATCTTTGCTTATCGCCAATACTCGTCACCCACTGACTGTAGGCATTTACCTTCTCTCACTCTCACTGGACTCGAAGGATTCAACAAAACGGATGTGTGGATGGACTCTGGAATAGTCACAGATTGACAAACACAGGCAGCCATTGAATACTGGGTTGAGCAAGTGACACTGGAGAGGCAAAGCCACAAGGTTGAGGAGGGTGCATCCAGACGGGGGGATAACGTACTTGAGCTTCACCAATGGTCACATGCTTGGGTCAAAAGCACTCACCCGCCACATGTGCACAATCCGGGACCATTAGTAGCATTTGCTTTAAACAATTGATGGCTTACCTAGGTAGGGCTGAGAGGGACATTTATTCTCAATTTCTCTACCGTGTTGTCGCACCACACTGATATTTGCAGGTTTTTGAAAGGTATTAATCGTATTCATCTGCCACTCATGCCGAACATGACATCTTTCCTCCATTGCATCAACGGGGGCAACAACCAACAAACCATAAATCCATTCAATCCCATCCTCCACTCCAAGCCCTGGTCTCAGCCCCGTGCTCTGTGTCCTTTTCCAGCTTCCGTTACAAACCATGTCCTCGAGTTCTCACCTGAGTCTTCAACATCAGCCTGAGTGCCTTCATAACGAGTCTTCAATGCCCCAGCAAGTACAAGCTATGGACTGGGTCCCAACGGAACATCTGTGTACCGACGTGCCAATGCCTGATGCACCAGCAGTCATAACAAAAGAGATTCAGGCCAGCCATCAGAAGCAGAACGCCGTCTTCAATAGGCACACAGCCTGAAATTACCAAAAATTGTGTCCAAGTCAAAACAGGTAAGTATTTAAGTAGGTACTTGATGCACAACCCTCAGTGCTCTTCCTCTTGTCCTGGTGCTAAAAAGCGCTTCTCCAGTTTCAGGAGAAAGAAACAACAAGGAGACAATATTTTCCGTGATGCAGGTCTAACAGTGAGCAGATCCAAAATCCCTTCGCATCCATCAGAGCTTGCAAGAGAGCCCACGACAGAGACCGAGAAGAATTATGGATCCGGCTGGTCCTCTCCGAACCTCAAGGACGACTGCACGTCTGTCAAAACACTGCCTGTCTGTATCCACCGCGGTGCTGAGCCACATCCAGCATCTGTACATGTCGGACGAAGGCGCAAGGCGCGAGCACGCCTGCGTACCGGTGAGGTGCTTCGCATTGCGGACAAGTCACAAGCCCTGAAGGCTTCTGCCGCCCCGCCGGCGCTCAGCCTCGATAAACCTGACCATACTGGGACCTAGGGGTTGCGCCTGGGATGGAATGAAGCACGCCGTTCCATACCTACCTAGGTAGGTATTCCGACGGGGGGAAAGAATTGCGCCTCATCTGCCCGGAGACAGGGTCGGTAACGGCACGGCTATTTGATTGCACTACATGACGGAGGTAGTTTCACTTGGTTTATCGGGAGTATTTTAATTTGGACAATCTACCGTATAGGTAGTTGGGCATATGCAGTAATGCATTGCGAGGGCCTGAGAGTCAAATTGAACAAGGTCAAAGAGTAACTTCGTCCTTAAGGTTGAGGGGTCAGAGGCTATAATTTTGGCAATAATACCTAGATATCTATTCAAATCATTTTTAGGTTTTGAGATTCTCTTTCCATTGAGCAAAACTGTTGGGCGTCCCTCGGAGGAACATCGTGGCTGTCTCCTACAACCACAAAGACCCGCTCTGGCCGCGAAGGAGCAAAGCATCCCCCATGATGGACACCAGCGGCCGAAAGTCCCAGGCCAGGCCCCAGCATCTCGACGCCAGTTCTCCAGAGCCAGTCCGTGGAGTCGGCCCACCAAGACCCTCTCGATGATATGCTCGGCACTACTGAATGTGAGATGTTGTACATCGTCAAGAGAGAGGGAGGGGGGAGGGAGAGGGGGGGGGCAGCGCCAACACGATGACCCGCACGTTGAGCCATTCCCCGCTGGGCCGTCTCCATCGTGTCTGATGAGGTTTCACACGACCTATTCCTGATGCTGGAGAGTCCAGGCGGGAGCCTGAACTCGAGGCATCATACGCAAGCTGTCGACCAACATTACGAGGGTTCAAGTGGAGGAGGGGGGAGGGGACGGTCCTCGCTCGAGAATTAAAGGGGAGTTGAGAGCACGCCGACCATCAATCTGCGAGCGCGTTCAACTACTGATCGCGCGACCACTCGTGTGGGCATCTGCGTTTCATCTGTTGCTGCTTGGTCGACGGACGCCCGGCTGCAGCTGAGTCACCCGCTCCTGGACTCTGAAATTTAGCCCTGGAGTGGGATTGAAAAGAAGGAAAGGTTGTATGTTTGATATATATGGTGTTGTTGAACTCAAGCTTAGGCCAAACTGAGCCGAACCTTTTCCTGGCAACCACTGAACCCTCCTGGTCGGCCTTGCACTCTTTAACTAAAGTCTGCTCCCTCTTCACATGTCGTCTCAGGGCGAAGACTTAAATACTGGGTCAAAATGCAAAGCCCTGAGTACGCGCTGTAGCCTCTTGAGCTTACACGAGTGACATTACATGCACTTAGACTTCCCCTTGCGAAGCCACCTAGATAGCTTGACACGTCACCCCAACTGTCACTCTGCCGAACCTCAGGTGCGACAAGTAACTTGTCAAAAGCAGATGATTCCAGGAGGAGGTTGTAGGACAGAAATCCATTGGATTTGGAACTCTTGGGCGCTGATTTTAGAAGATGGCAACGGACAGTATCCGGGTAGTCTGCGAGCCTGAGGCTGAAGTGTGGGGGTGGGGGGGGGGGAGCAACAATCGACCACCCAAGCCTGTGCCTGCAAGGGAGGCCACTAGGCACCCCGGTCACCCCGGACCCGCTCGAGACAGGCTGCATTAGCTCTGGGAATGCCGTGGCAAGGCACAGGCAGTACCAGACCACCAACAGCAACGTCGATCCGGAGCCCTGGACCCTGGAACGGCAGCCACCCATGAACCCTTCCTAACGTCATCGACCACCACCGATCCTCGCGGCTAGAGCAGCCGTCACCGAGATCAACGGCATTTGGCCAACAGGCGCCTCATTCGTTCGTTGGTGGAGCCCACTTACCACCAGCGATGCCCCGGCTCCTCGTACTTTTTGTACGACAGAAGGGCTGATCCCACTCCTGAAACACAACGGGCCAGCAATGCACGCCGCCGCCAGCCGATGGCCAGGCGATGGAGACTCTTTAGCTCGATCAGGCCATGCACCTCGCTGACTAGCAATTTGAATGGCGAGGGATTCCGTGGCTCCTCTTTTTCTTCTTTTCTCTCTCTGGCTGGCAAGTTCCGATCTGGGCCGGCATGGGAGAATAAGGGTCTCTGTCTCAGGAACCTGCTGATCGAAGCTTGTCAAGATTGGACGCGGCACACGTTGCACGACAAGCTTTTGGAGTGCCCGTTTCGGGGGCCGGACGGCACGAGAAACCTCCCCCGACGGACCATCAACGCTGATCAGCACCAGAGTCGGACGACCAGTCTCGGGGGGAGTCATGTAACCCTGGTGTGATCCTGTGAAGAAAACAGCGAATCAAAGTCCGTCAGAATCAAACCATGCTGCCCACCCTTCCCTCCCAGGTCCCCAAAGAAGTATCCTCTCAGCGCGGCTCACGAGCAAATCTATTCCCCCAAATGTCTTGCGGGGTAGAGTGAGACTGACTGCATTCCCCCCGCCCTCCTCCAAAGCTCCAAAGATAGCTGTTACGCCCGTCCATAGTGGGATACACAGCCCAGCCCCATTGAAGACGGCCATGGCCAAAGTATCGTCACCCCTACGTACACCGTTCGACCAGGACAAGGTCTCCTTTCAGCCCGCGCGGCTGCGTTTGTTCATCCATGCCACCATCCCCCGTCCCCTGGCCGAACCTTCCGTCGTCATCCCCACCCCGCATCGGGGCTAGCTCCTAGAGCGCACGATCATTGGTGAGGTCATCCCCTCTTCGACCAAAACGAGTGGGAGCTTGTCTGGACCGTCGATGGTTTGAGGGACTCATTGGATGGTTCGATCGATGGGAAGACGGGTGGGCAGATGGTCTTTGTGAGGTCGCAGGGGGGGGGGGAAGGAGTGTGCTGAGTGAGGGCACTGTTGCTTAAATATCCGGTCTCCTCTGCTCCCTCTTTCTGGAGATCTTGCAACCTGCCAGACACATTTCTGTGAAATTGCAACATCGCCGCATATTCCCCGATTACTACGATTGCTAAATCTCAACCTCACTTTCGGCCACCCAAGCCGTGTCAATAAAACACCACCCACGATGGATCCCAAGACCACGCGCTCCGACTCTGTCTCCTCCAGCACCTCAGCCAGTGCTCCCATGTCCCCCACAGCATCCGGTCGACGCGGCTCTGGCCCACTATTCGCGTCCCTGCATGAGAACAAGCGTCCCAACGACCCCAGAATTCAAGCTCGCCGCCAGAGTCTGAGTGAGCAGAGACCGGCCCCCGGCTTCCTCGGAAAAATGTGGAGCAAGTAAGCAACATACGCCTCGAATGCCTAATATTTCCTGGAATCTAATATGTGATCGTCCAGCTGGGTTCATGGACCATCCCAATAATCAATCAATCGATTCCTAACGAAAATACGTCTCAAAACTTTCAGGAAGGCAAACGAAGCCGGGAGGATTGTTATGATAAGCCGTGTACGTAGCTTGGAGTAACGGGTGCATAGGTGATAGGCAGTACGGCAATGGCGAAGCTAAGGAGGTCAATTGCACAGTTTGGCGCATAGGAAATGAGTTAAAGTCATTGCATGGAGATTTAGATTGATGAACTGAATTTCAAATGATGCATAATCGAAAACGTATTTGCAAACCAAGTGGATGGGAAAGTAGCCAAGCTGCCCCTCCCCCACACTGAGGGTATGTGCAGTATGTTCATGTAATGCAGAGGTTGAGTCCATTAGTTTGACAGTCCTACTGAAGTTGTCACGTACCTTAGTTCACAAATGGTTCTTAAGCGTTCGTCATTGACAACCTAAATTCTGATTAGAGTAGTCCATGCTATAGAATTGTCGACCAGTCGCGCTGTATCGTTGCCACTCAGACTGGGCCATCTGTTCCAGGCACCCGAAATGATAGTCACCTGTAGTTCAGCAAGTCAGCTCAACAAGTTTTCCCAGGGGTTGTGTGAGTCCCAGAATGGCTCTCGAGGGTGTAGTGAGTTTTGTTTGTTCGGAGGCAGATACGAGGAGGTATAAAATGTAGCCACTTGGAACAAGGCAGACCTCAGCTTGAGGTCCTGGGTCAATGTTCCAGGCATCGCCGTATTCAGGCGCAGTGGTGTGGCCATGTAGGAGCGACGAACAGAGCAGGGTACAACAATAGTGCGCGGGATCACAGATCACAAGGGTTCAGGACGTCAGTGCAGACAGGCAGGGTGTCAGGAGAGGCAGAAACGCCGACACCGTAGAAACGGCGGCAGGTGGACGGGCAAAGGGTCTGTGAATGAAGTGAATGTGTTCATTAGAAGGTGCATCTTTTCGAAAGAACCTAAGAATCGTCATAACCTTCAATTTGCTCCATGTCAACCTGGATAGACCCATGATGGACGTCTTTACATTCCATCATAACTCCGTCCTGTTAGAAAGATCGTTGTCAAAGCCCGTTTGCTCCGTATGAAGTATGCTCGAACTTGTCTTTCAAGGTGAAAAGTTAGGCGGCGTGAGAGTTTCGCATCAGGACTCCGCCAACCGCCTCGACTAGATGCGGTGTTTCTCGCTCTCTGGTTGGAAGGTTAGCCTCTGCCGGGCTGGGTAGGGCCCTTGTCTGAGCTCTCACCGAGTCGCGAGTACAGCATGTATAGAGCCATGCGGTTGCACTCCTCTGTGCCTGTGATAGTGACCAGACGCTCGTTGCTGTTGTCCTGAGGCTCGTTGATCTTGATAACACTGCCACTGATTTGTCGGATCTCGTTGATCTTCTGGCCTCCCTTGCCGATGATAGCGCCGACCATGTCGTTAGGAATGTAGATCTGTTGCGTCAGAGGAGCTCCGGGCATTCCTGCACCGCCGTGCATGGGTTGTGCTTGAGGACCTCCGTGAACGTGAGGGCCTGCGTGAGGACCGTGGTGAGGTTGCATATGAGGTGCTGGACCATACGCACCGCCAGCTTGGGCACCACCATAATGCATTGGCACAGCTGGGTTCGGCTGCGCGGGGTGAGGCTGGGCACCGTAAGGGGGCGCGTACGACTGCGGCATCTGTTGCGCCCGAGGATCTTGACGCGGGTTGTTCCTACCGTAGTTTTCACTCCGGCCGTAGTTGCCGCCGGCTGGCTGAGGCATGTAGGGGACCACTTGCATTCCACCTGGAATCGCGCCAGTAGGTCCACCACTCCGAGTGGCATATGCAGACGCGGCAGGTCCTCCGAACCGTTCGTTCAGTTGCTCAAGCAGTGTGCTCGCAACATAGTACGTCGCGATGTGGACAGCGTCGGCGACACCCATAACAACCAGAGAGCGCTCGGTGGAGAGCGGAAGGACGGAATCAGAAGCATTAAGTCTCGCCCCTGAAGCCTCTTGAATCTCCTTGATGCGCGCGCCGCCCTTACCGATGATGGACCCTATCAAGATGGACGGAATGAGCAACCTAAGCGGATACGTCTTGGACTGGGGGTTTGAGGCTTCAACGAGCGGCTCATTGTTGAGAGTGCGAATGATCAGACCAAAGGCCTGGCTGTGTTAGTATACCGATGGGGACATGATGGATTCTCGAGGGCACAAACCTTGGCCACTGCATCAACGCTGCCGCTCACGGTAAGGATGCGCTCTATAGCGCCCTTCTGGTAGTCCGAGACGGTGCACTTGGCGCTGGACATCTGTCTGATCTTGGAGACATTCTCGCCGCCCTTTCCAATAATCGTAGCAGCCTCCGGGCTGGTAATGACGGCCCGTATGTGAATCCAGGCAGTCTCGTCGTGGGCCGACGAAGATGCCGCCTGAGCCGTGCTCGCTGGCCCACTCTGCGTACTCACGATGGGCTTTGTCTCGGTGCTGACCTCTGGCACAACAATATCACTCTGGCCCTCCTTCACCTCGGTCTTGTCACCGTTGGTCTTCGTCTCAGACTTGGCAGGCTCTGGGATGGCAGGGAGACCCGCGGCATCTGTGTGTCCATTCTCGGACGGAGCCTCCCTGACTTCTTCCTCCTCGTCTCCTCGGATCACCTTGTCGAGAGCAGGACGCTTCGCCTCGGGCTGGTCGGTCCTTGAAGGTGAGGATGTCTCCTCCAGAGGCCGCTTGGTGGACTGGGTGGGTGGTGAGGCCGACATGTTGACTTTGCAAGTAAAACCAGATTTCCTTCAGGTCAAAATTTTGTGTTTGGTTTTGAATAGTAGTTTTAATTTTCGTTGTTCTTATTCTACACCTGTGGGGCGAATTCGCGAAGGAAAACGTGCAGGTGCAGTGGCGCGTCGGGTATGGGCTGGACGGTTCGGACAGACAGCTGGGGATCGACGAGGTGGTCGATGTAGTGCAGGGTGCGCCAGGAAAAAAACAGTCGCAAACAGGCGAGTGCTTTGCTAGCGCTGCGGGAGAGGTTCAGTGTTGGGAGAACAACGCCTCTCTGATGACTGCTTCAGATGGGTTGAGGTGTATGGCCTGCTCAAGAAGCTGGACGTGCGGCGGGAGACGTGGTGTTCTGGACGGATTTTGAGGTATCTTGCCAAGGCACGTTGAAGTTGAGGATCGTGTGGAGGTTGAGGCTGAGGCTGAAGGCTGTGGCCGGGTAGAGGAGGATAGCAGGTAGTCAAGGAGGCGAGGCGGAAAGACGAAGGTTTGATAGCTGACGTTGCGCTCAAAAAGAACTCAGAAGAAGGTGGTGGATGCGGTGAGGCAGGAAGGCATTCAGGATGCCGAGAGACCAGAGCTCAAACCTTTCTTTGCTCCTCCACAAACGGAAGCTAGCACTCGAAGTCGCCGTCTCGGGCAAATGACTCCTTCCGTCGTCCAACTCGGTGTTGTATCGCGTTGGCTGGCTTGGGAGCTGCTCGGCGGGGAGGCTTTGCTTGTTTGCTCTATGGTGAACGGAATTCTATGCGTCCTGTTAGGCGTCTCTCTCGTCTTGGTCTGTTTGTGAGGCGAAGGGGACAGGGTGGCGGGCGCGCAGTGTGGAGGACAGGTGAAGTTATGCGAAAGTTGACAAATTGTGGGCTTGGTGGAAATATAGCTGGGAAGCTGGGAGCTGGGTGGGAGCAGGGAAGGGTAGGTGCTGAAACAGGACAGCGTTATGGGCCTCTCTGCGCACACTCCATGTTCCACCAGCAAAAAAAGGCCTGTTCTGTATCACAAGCGCATGTGCCTAGACACGTAGGGTCTCGTTTGTTCTTACCTGGTAGAACGGTGGAAGAGGGGATTGATTGATCGACCCGACAGATCAAGAGAGGAGGGAGGACAAACAAGGGGTAGGTGGAAGAAAATCAAACGTGAAGCATGCAAAACGGAGAAAGGAAGTGCCTAGTGGAAGATTCCTAGGCGCTGGGCAGACAGACGTTGCTCAAAAGACCAGAGATGCTCGGCGCGATGGGTGTTGTCGTTGGGGGCGGAAGCGTTGTGGTGGTCGTCGTGGTGAAGTTGGGAAAACCTTGATCGTTGAGACCGGACAGGTTCGAGCCTGGACTCCAGGAGCAAACGGGTGCCGCTGCGGGCACGTCCTTCCCGCTCCGGAGAAATGTGATGGATCAGGAAGTGGTCCGTGCGCTGCCCTCGCAGGCCGGCAGGGTGCTGGGACGGAGGCACAAAGTTCTTAGGCAAGCACCACTGCAGGACGGCATTCCCCTTGTGGGACCCTGTCGCTTCCAAGTTGTGGCTTCTGGCTCTCGGGGGATGGATGAGATCCCACTATCCAATGATACACGCATACCAGACGACTCTCAACTCCTGGAGGATTGTGCCAGCGCCACCTGGCCAGCTGGCACGAGACGAACACAGAGGACCAGAGTACGGACCTCTTCGACAGGGTCGCTGGATGATTCAGGCTTGTCCTTCCCATTCCGCCTTGCCCCTCCATCCGCGGAGAGTTCCCGTCCGGTGCTCCGGCGCGGAACGATCTGATTGAATCGCGCAGCGCATAATGGGATGGACGAATTGACGTCTCCTTGAAACGATTTTCCTGGAGCGTTGCGACACCAAGGCGCCCCTGTTCTTATTCGATGAACTTTGAATTACGCCAATCAGACAAGGCGTGTTCAACCAGGCGTACACTGCACAAGTGGCACTTTTCCATTTTTCTTTGGAGCCACAAGGAGACGCGTCGCGTGAGACTTCCACACGCGCCACAAGCGCTGTCAGCAGCATCGCGGTTTATTTAGAGCCAACGTCACCTCCAAAAGTCTGGGGTATTGCTCGGAAACCACTGACGGACACCTGTCGTGACAAGCGATTGTGACGATCTTGTCAAGCCATTCGTGAAAATGGAGGGTCCCACGAGTGTTGTGGCTGGGGGGAATATGCACGCTACATATATGGACCGCTCTCGAAAAGAGCTGCAAAGGAGGGTCGAGCAGCTCAGACGCTCGCTTGCAGAGGTGCGCATCTAGCATTGACAACGGTTCCCTTCTGCTCGTGGCTAACAAGAATGCAGGAGAATGAGAAGGTCGCCGTGACCGCCAAGAGACAACAAAGTCGAGGGCAATTCAACGGCGCAGCAGCAGTTGGCACGAAGCAGCAGCTGGACGCCGTGGCTGAGGCCTACAGAGAGGTCGCATCGTCCGAGCCCTTCTTGCCCTTTCCAGACTCTGTCGTGCCGGCGCTCATCGCGCTGCGCACCACCAACTCGACCATCAGCGAGTCGAAGCAGTTCCTCGCCTCGCAAAAGGTATCCCTACACGAGGCGCAGGACAGGCTGGAGACCCAGAGGGCTAGCCTGGGTGACCAGAAGGCGCTCACGAAAGCTTTGGAGAAGCGCATCCAATCACTACGGAGTGACATCGAGTCCAGGATGGCGATGAGTCCGGGCCAGGTCGCACGCGAAAGGATCTCGGAGCTTAAGAAGCAGATCAAGGAGACAGACGCAGACAGGTCCAGACTGCTCGGAATACTGGGCACATTCATTGATAAGCGGCTGGCTGTGTTGCTCGCAGCTGAACAGATCGGCGGTCCAGTGGCCGGCGACATGATGGATATCGACGCAGAAACGTTGGAGGCTGGGTTCAGTGCGGCAGGCAAGCGGAAGAAGCCCAAGGCAGACACATCGCCGGACAAAAGGCAGAGGAGGATAGACGATATGTTGGGCCGGGGGCCAGATCGTGCGGCTGATGGTGACGAGGCTGAGCCAGACAAACGCACTGCGGCTGGCGACGAGATGCAACGGTTGGTCGAAGAGCTGATGAACAGACTCTTGGCGGCCAAAGGGTCAACCTCGGATGCATACATCGACATCCCCGAGGAGTCTGCAGCCGTGCGCTTCTTGACCCGAGTCAAGGTGGCCGAGTTCCATCCACGAGATTCAAAGAAACTACGGCTGGTGGATTTTGGTAAAGAAATTGCAGACTAGATCGATCTGGCGAAAGAGATTTCAGATGTGCCGGCACAGCTCACAAACGTCGTAATCCGACGAAGCCACTCTGCACCCTTAGCCCGTGTGCCCAGATCTGTCCCGCTGTCAATCAAACCTGACCCTGACGATCCGCAAAACGCTGGGAGCCTTGAAGCATGAAGTCGAGGGCCCCTTGACCGGGGGTCACATAATGCATGCCAAAAGTCATGCAACCCGTCTGAATGGGATTCAACAGCTCGCATCGCATGGTTTGCCACCGTGTCAATTGAGTATTTTCTCACGAATTCAATTCATGCTCTCTAAGATAGTTGCCTCGACTCAGCATGGACCCAGTTTTTGTATCATGTAACTGACTAAGGATAGGCGCCACGGTCAATGCAGTCAAAGCCTTCCTATATTGTAACGAACTTTGTCATCTGTTGACGGTGGCGCAAGAAACAGATGGTCTAGGTTGCTGCCAAGGCTATACCATAGGTACCAAAACAAAGCACCCGGGCACTCTGGGGCAATCCCGACATTTACTATGCACGCATGTCTTCCTCCCAGGCTACCTACTATGTACTTAGATACCTATGTACCTAGGTAGTCTTTCGACGTAACATATTAACCTCCCACCTCCTAACTTTCTCGCATACGAGCCCTTGCCTAGGTAACCTTCCAAGCTAATTGCCAAGCCTTCACGATGTGGAGTCTTATACAACCAACAGCAGTTGACAAGATGTTGGGCCTCGAAAATATACCGAGTTTTCTTGAGTTGCACGCGCCTCATCTTGGTTGCTCTTCGAAACTCGACATTGTCGAATGACCAAATGCGTAATTTTGTATATCTAGATACCGACATAGACAGGTCTCATGTGACCATGCCCCTGTTGCATTCATGCAGAAAATAGAACTTCCAACATTTAATAGGAAACTCCGGGAGACTTTGTACTACCTAGGTAATAGAAAATTAGAGATGCGATTCTGGAGGACTGGAGGAAGGGAGTGCACGGATGGGTTCGATGCACAGAAATTGGCCAATCACACATGGGCTGGGTTCTGAAATAGGGAAGTCGCGTCTCCCCGGTCGAAACGCGTCGCTCTTCCCAATTTAGTTATTTCGAGCCTTGAAGAAATCCACCAAAGCGGGAACAAACATCACACTTTGATCATCCAACTCACCACACCTCCAGCTCCTCTCGCCCAGACCATGACCACCGACACCAACCCCCAAACATCACCAAACTCCCACCCAGCCAAACGCGTCAAGCTCGACGAAACTACCATCGCGAACACCACAGCTACAGACGCAATGGCTGCCCCTCCACTTCTGATCAAGAAGCTCTCCGAGAAGGCCCGCCTGCCCACCCGCGGCAGCGCCTTCGCGGCCGGCTACGACATCTACGCTTCCAAGGCTACCACGGTGCCCGCGCGCGGCAAGGCCCTTGTTGACACAGACATCAGCATGGCTTGTCCAGCTGGAACCTGTACGTGTGCCTGCTCACCCCCCCCCCCTCTTTCGTGCTCGCGCATTCCCCAAGGCTGACCACCGTCCTGTTTACAGACGGCCGCATCGCACCACGCTCCGGCCTGGCCTCCAAGTGCTTCATCGATACGGGCGCCGGCGTGATCGACGCCGACTACCGCGGGCAGGTCAAGATCCTCCTCTTCAACCACTCGGAGACCGACTTCCCCGTCGCCGAGGGCGACCGCGTCGCCCAGCTCGTGCTCGAGCGCATATACACCCCCGAGGTCGTCGAGGTCGCCGAGCTCGAGGACAGCGTCCGCGGCGCGGGCGGCTTCGGGTCGACGGGCGGCTTCGGCGAGAAGCTGGTGGCCACGGTGACCGCGACCACGGACGGAGCCAGCGACGCGCCTGCCGCCGCTTCGGCTCCCGCCGTCGAGGTGGCTGCTGTGAACGGCAATGGCGACGCCAAGAACGGTGAGCAGAAGCCATCGTCTTAGGGAGTCTGGTGGCGGAACATGGAGACGTCTGTGCTGCGCGTACGACAGCCGCACGGTGCGCCTGCGCCGGCCAGCAATAAGGTCATGAAGAACAAGGTCCGGCCGAAGGACAAGGGAAAGGACGTCTCGTGGCCATGGACCGAGCGACGCGTCGCGTTTTCGGACACGTGCTGGATCGGGACCCCAATGTGAGAGTGGAAAAGTCCGACAACAGGACAAGTTGAAGGTGCATTGCAATAGTGCCGGGAACAGTCATTGGTATGCCACGGCTGTAGAAGCAACCTCCTTGTAGGATAATGACTGGGGATGGTTCCATGGCGTTGCATTTGGACAAGTGGGCTATATGCGTTGCCACGCTCGCCGCAGGCGCAAGGTCGTAGACAAGATAGACGTGCTCACAATGACACGGAGTAATGATGAACAATATACGTTGATACCATTGCGCATCTCCTTTTAGGTCTTTGGCCCTGTTGTACGGCCCTGTGTCACTTCTATATCTATCGATCATACTCCAGAGCAAATGCAGACAGGTCCTGTTTTAACCGCACAACCAAATCTCGTTTACATCCTTTGCGCCTTGAATTCTACCTTGGGCTCCCTCAAAGACCCCAGATGTCTGACTAGCCTCAGTTCCGCCGCCTTGGACCTCGCGAGGTGCATCCTCTTCTCGTCGCCGTCAATCTTCGCCTCTGCCCTCTTGACCTCCGCCTTCATGCTCTCACGCGTCGCATGCAGCACCTCGTGCATGCTGGCCAGCACCTTCTCGGCCGCCTTGGCCAGGGGCAGCTCCAGCGCGTCCACGTCGTCCGGACTGCGCCACGACGCGGCCTCCCCCAGACCGTTCGAGCCGGAGGAGCCGCCGCGCCGGCTCTGTTGTGTCGTGACGGCCTCCCGCATCCGCACGACCATCAGGGCGGCGAACATGTCGCCCGTCCCCGAGAAGTACGCGTCGATGGCCGGGAAGCGGATCTTGAAGGCGCGGGGCTTGTGGTCCGACGTCATGGTCGAGCCGATCACGGAGAGGGTCTGTTGCTGTTGCTGTTGTTGCTGTGGACTTGTGCTGCTATTGTTGGCGGAAGAAGAAGGGGGAGGGGGCGTGGAGGAGGGCGTGGACGTGTCGAGGGAGACGGAGGTCAGGACGATATGTGGGACGTGGTAGGTGTCGTGGATCACCTCAATGGCGCGGGTGAGGGAAGCCATGTCTGTGATTTCTACGCCAGAGAGCAGTCTTTTTGCGTGGCGTGTACTCGTCAGTATCCATCTGTGGGGGTCGAGATATCCACGAGGGGGAAAACCGGACCCGGGGGTTGAGGAACACGCACTCGGCCTCGAACTGGTTCGGCAGAATCAGATCCGCGTTGGGCAGCAGGCTCTTGTACGCGGGCACGACGTCGGGCGCGACGTAGAGCTTGCCATTGTCGCCCATGACCGGGTCCAGCACCCAGAAGAACGACCCGGGCCGCTCCCTCCCCTTGGCCTTGTCCTTGAGCTCCGCCGCGATGCGGCCCACGGCCAGAACGGCTTCCGCGCCCGGTATGTACCCGGACAGCATCATGTCGAAGTCGTCGAGGTAGGACTGCTTCAGGCCCTCGTACAGGTCGGTGATCTCCTGCGCGGACACCTTGGTGCCCTTGACTTGCTTGTAACCGGTGTGATTACCTGCGGAGGGGAGGTTGGGACCCGTGTGTCAGAGGGATGTGGCTCGCTCCGGGAACGGAAGATGGGGATGGTTTTTTCTGTGTACTGACTGAACTGCACTGTATTCAGCGCCGCCACGTCGCAACCCAGAGACTGCATCGTGAACACGGCGATTTTGTTGCCAACATACCTGAGCCGATCCTGTCAGTCAGTGTCGTTTTGAGGAATCGCAAGCGCGAGCGCTTCCGTAGGACCTGGGTGTACGCGACTTACCCGGAGACGACCTTCGCATCTTGTCAGTATGGCTGTGATCCTCTCTTTGTCTCTTTCGCTTCTCAAATCTCATGCTGGGGGCAGGGCACTTCTTCGTACATGACTGGCAACGGCCAGGACGCGGGTCTCTGGGACGGGCAGGTCTGTCGACATGATCGGCGTGATATCGGCGGGCTTCTTCTGTTGAAGCTGGAACAGGTGAAGCTGGACGAGACGAGGCGTAGTTGCTGGGGCCCGTCTTTGCGCGGCGAGGTAGTCTCAGCAACAATGTTTGCAATGGTAAGCCAATTGACGAGGTTGCCAACAAATGGTCTCGACAGGTGAATAAATATATCGGAGCCACCGCCTGCGATTTTCCAGTCACACAGCCTGTATTGGAATTGCGCCGGCATCCTTCCACGAAAAATAGTGCCCCGCAGTCGCAGCGAACCCCACGTTGCGTGCCTGTGACGCTGCCCTGCATGACAGCCGCGGACCAGCGATCAGCGATCATCGGTGCGGTTTCTCGGCAAGGCGCAGGGGTACCGTACCACTGGTTCACATCCGTGTTGGTGGTACCTCGTGAGAGTCATGTTCGAATAATTCAAATGGCTTTGTTTTCATTACGGTCAAAGATAGATCATCTTCTTTAACGAACCACGCGCCGATACCCTCCAATCAGTGCTCTATGATGTAGTACGGTATCCTGCAGTCGAATCCCATAAGTATGTCGCGTCCCCAGCCCTCCAACAGTCCATTTTCCCCCTCGTCACAGATGTACCGTATCCTGTAGGTCGTGTCGCGGCTTCACCATGGGTATCAGCAGCGTCGCCTTATCGTGAACATCCCTCGTCCATGCATCATGGCTCATCCCAGTCGCTCACTCCTCGTCACCAATCTGCACGATGAATTGTTAGTAATGCATCCCACACGAACAAAGTGCCGGAGCAGTTCTGGGGATGAATGTACCTTCGGCGCCAGGTAGAACCGCAGCCAGCTGGTACCCTGAATCGAGTACTCAACCAGCAGGGGCACCTCGTTGGACAGGCAGATCTTGACTTGTGAGGACAGGGCCGAGGCCTTGCAGAAGTTGACCAGGTACTTGAGGGAGAAGGTCAAGGACACGGGCTCGGTCAGCTCGATCTCGATGTTCAGGTCGGGCTTCTCGACGTTCTGGTGGCTGCGCAGGGTGACAGCACCGTTGCCAATGTCGCCGCTGCAGCCGAACTTGACACCGTCCTTGCTCGCGTCGATGGTGACTGCGAAAGTAGAGGCAGCGTCAGCAACAGTCTTTTCTTGTCCATCGTCGGAATGTGGCCGCAGAGTATGCCCTCAGGCGACGTGTATAATTTGTTTCTTACCGGACTCGGACATAGCCAACAGATCCGTGCAGATGCGCCTGAACTCGCCCGCCGGCATAGAAATCGTGGCGGCGTACTCGGTCTCGGGGATGCCCAGGTGCTCTTGGTCGATGTCCATGAGCTTGAGGTCGTACTCGGAGATGCGGTCGTTCTCGGCGGACTCGAAGGTCAGGTTGAGCGAGTCGGGCGCGTCCTCGGCCTTGAGGGTCAGGATGTCCTCGTTCTGGGCGGCGCGCAGCACCTTGGTGAGCGACGTCAGGTTGACGCCCAGCGCGATGTTGCGGTCGCACCGGTAGGGGGAGAAGCCGTCCGCCTTGAGCATCATCGACACCAGCGCTACGTGTGAGTTGTCCATGGCCTGCAGCGCGATGCCGCTGTCATTGCAGTCGAAGTTGCAGTCCTGGACGAGGTCCTTGATGGCGTCGACCACCTGTGAGACGGGGGCGTGGTGTTAGAAGAGTTCTCGCTAGATCCTGACAGTCTGAGGGGTAAAATGAGGTCGTCCTACCTTCTTCAGGATACTCGCCTGCTCCAAGCGTGCCTCAAGCATTGCTGTCGAACTGTCAGACTGAAGTCGCGCCACGATGAGGGGTTGCCTGCTGGTACAGTCATTGCTAGTAAAGACTGAGAACTTACTGAATGTGGGATGGGTAGTATTGGGTTGAATGTGTTCTTGGAGAGGTTATGTTCCAAAAGCTACTGGGAAACGTCCGTTGTCGTTGTTCGTTTGTTGCGTGGAAAACAGGTCGTCGTTGTTGCGATATTGTAGAAGAAAGACGGCAGCAGTGAGAGCCTCTTTTTTATTCTGCAATCGGGAAGACGCGTCCGAGTCGCGCGGGGCGTACCTAGAGCGCGTCAATCAATTAGCCTGGGCCAGGTGGGCTGCCGGGCACCCCATGCCGCTCGCCCTGTAACCCTAGCTGCTGCCTGGACTTAAACCCAGTGCTGCACTTCACATATTCGCCGTCTCGTGGATCCTGGTCAGCATGTCGTGCCGTTCAATGTTCAGTGTTGGGTTCACCTCTAATACGCCAGTACGCAGACTGCTTCTCCACAAGAGATTACTCGCTTTCGACAGGTGATCCCTACATGACCTCGGAGAATACGGGCGATTGAATGAGGATGGAGTAATTTGGAAGGACAGTATTTCTCTTGTCATGTCCTATTTTCTTGGAGAATATGAGGTGGGGATCGGGGATTTGGCTTTGCGAAATCCATGTTACGTTGCACATCTACGAAATCCTCAGTGGCCTCAACTGCTTTTGACCAAGAATACGTTTTGTCGAAAGCTGGAGCCAAATAATGGCATTGTAGTCGCCATCTTATCCAGCTCAGGCAAGATGAGCACATGTCAAAACCTATGAGGCCTGGATGCCATACAAATCATAAGACAGCCCCCTTTGCAGGCTCTCGTAATATTGTTCTTTGTACAGAGGTATCTTGGCAGTAATATCAACCTAGTATACAGCAGCGACCACACATTATAGGTGACTCGTGTGTCCCTCACCCATGGTAAACATTAGAGCCAGATTCTTTGACTGAAAAAGACAAGAAGTCTTCCCTCTTCCAAAAATCTATCGTATAGGTAGGTATCAAAGACTCTCAAGCAGCACGAGGATATCACCTTTGTATGTCCCTTTTTCCAACAAAAGAAAACGTATAGGATAAATGGATGAAAGCAGTGACAGACCATAACGCCGGCCCCAACGCATGTAAAGAGTTGTTTTTTTTGGGGGGGGGGGGGGCAAATATAATGAGGGACAGGAAAGATAAAACGTCAATCGTGAGGAGCAGCCGACGGGCTCACGTCGACACGACCCTGCTCGGTTTTATCGGCGGCATCGTCTGCCTCCTGTTGGTCTTGTTCGGTCGTAGGTTGATGACCATCTCGAGCTCCTTGAGCATGCCGCGGTTCGCGTCGGCCTTGTCTCTCATCTCGGCCCTCTTCTCTCTGTCTTCCCTCATCTTGGCTACCCTTTCTTCTCTTGTCATGGTGCTCCGCGGACGGAGCGGTGTTTGAGCCACTGCTTCGAATACCTCCTCGCCAGTGCCTGAAGCGCCATTCAGATCCAGACGCTCCGGCGACTCTCCCGTGAGCGCCCTCAGCGCATCGTCGACGCCGCCGCCACTCTTCTCCTCAACTGTAGCCAGGCCGGTGAGTGACCTTGGCGATAGCGAGTCGCTTATCCCGCTGAGGCCGCTGATGCCGCTGACTGAAGACAAGCGCTTCTCGTTTCGATCGATGCCTGACGCGAGCGCGGCCTTGCCGTCTTGCCATGCTTGTTGCAGCATCTTCAAATCCTGGCCGATCGAGTCGTACTGTTCCATCAGGTTCGGCCCGAGCTCGGATAGGTCACTGGCTTCGTTCAATGATCGATCGGACTCCTCTCGTAGTAAAGTCATCTTTGCCTGTAGACCGCGAATGCCTGTGGTCAAGGAGTTGAGTTTCCGCAATTGTGATCGCCACCGCTCCCGACCTGGTGAGAGCGGTCCTCGGTCCCCTGTCGGTGCCGGTGCTGTGAATGAACCTTCCTCGCTCAAGATGGACCTGATCCCCTCGTAGGACTCGATCGTCGCTTCATTCAGCATCCGCAAGGATTCCACGACGGTCGTCCACCTCAGAAAATCGGTCTCATCTCCCTGTGCTTCCATCGATAGCAATGCACAAAGGAACATTTTCCGCAGGATATGGAACCTAGAGGCCACCACTTTGAGCGTTTGCAATGACTCCATGTCTTCGAACTCGCCTTCGGTGTAACCTTGTAAAGCATCCGACATGTCCAGGTCGCTGATATCGTATATGTCGTAGTACCGCTCCAGGTCCAGCTGCTCGGCGAAGCCCTTGATCGCCGTCGACGTCTGCTCATACTTCGAGATGATGTCGCCGAGGCTCCTCCTCAGCGCCTTCCTTAGACGCACACATCTGCGTGTCTGGCTGCGGTCTTCGATTCGGCTGATGGGTGGCAGCGGAGCGGAGAGTCTGTATCCACGCGACACAAGTTCCACCTCCTGGATCAAGGCCACTGCTGCACTCGATGCGCTGTCGAAATCCTGTGCTTTGGTGACAAAAGTCGAGGTTTCCATCAAGACCTGTTGTCGGACGTATCTGAGCCACTGCTGCCGTATATAGGCCTGCGATGCGGCGCCGGTCACTGCGAAGACCACGACGAAGACCACAACTCGTCTCTTGGACAGTGTAGTGATGCCTCCATTGTACACCCATCGTATAAGCCATGCCAAGCCAAGCGCGCCCACCGCCGTAAGAATCAAGCCTGTTTGTGAGGGTATCCTAGGGTCCTGACCGCCGCCCACCTCCTGAGTCGAGCTCTGTACGGGGACATGCTGACCCAATATCGAATGTCCACTCAGCAGTTGCGACGCGACAATTGTATACCGAAACTGCTCGATGAACCTGGAGTTGTCCGCCCGGTCGAGTTTCGTCGCTACCTTGGTGGCGCCATGCTGCAAGGAACTGAGGCGCTTCTTCTTCGAGGGCGTAGATGTGATGGCGCCCTTTGCGAGATTGAGGTTGAGAGAATCCGGTACCTTGCTCCGGAAGCGCGGCTTGACGAGAGGGCGTCCGGAGGGCGCAAAGGAGGTCGAGGGACTCGGTGGACTCGGGGGCGGCGTGTCTATCACGACCTCGGGCTCTTGTATAGCCCAGTCGCGTTGTTGCTCCTCGCCCTCGTCTATGGTGGTGAGCAGCGATGTCAGCGCGAGCGGCTTCATGGTGGCTCCATGGAGGGAACAACGAAGAGGTCCAGAAAGATAATAATACAAAGGCAGGTGGGCAGGCCAGTATGGAGTATAGGCGAGGGCAAAAGCAAATCGAAAAAAGGGCTACTGACCCTTGAGGTACTCGGCGAGCGGCGTCTGGTCGTAAATTACCGTCTCCATGTAATACACCGATTCGGGGACGATCAGAGAGGATCAGAGCAAGGGATCCAGAATCGCGAACGAGAGGAAATCACGGGCCGCTTGCAGGCTGAGTCGAGTCCACAGCAGCGGCAGGACCAGCGGGAGGGCCACGGATGCAGGGCCTAAGAGAAGGTTGGACCGGACGTCGAGGCTGAACCTTAAGGGTGAGCCGCGAAACGCTCCTGAAGCTGGCTCTCCAACGTAGACGCCCGTTGGTGCACAGCCGCGTCCGAGTCTGGATCTGGGCAGTGGTGAGGGCTGCGAGGGAGGGTGTCCACGGGTATTTTTGCCGTCCCAAAACGAAACAGAACGAAACGTCAGATTTAGGGACCCAAAAGACTGGACTGGTCCGACGGCAAGACGGGCAAAACTGGTGAGCGAGGAAAGGGAGCCGAGGATGACGTGAGCGCCTAGGCTGTGTTGAGACCAGACCAGAGACCAGACCAGAGACCAGAGACCAGAGACCAGAGACCAGAGACCAGAGACCAGACCAGACTAGACCAGACCAGACCAAATGCCGAGCCAGAATCCAGATTACCAGATTACCAGGAGCCAAAAGGCGTATTGCCCCGGCAGGTAATACAAAGCAAGTAATAATACCACAGCACTTGGTGGTACAAGCACGATATTAAGCCTGGGGAGGTCGGAGATCTGCGAGTCCGACTCGAAAAGTTGACGTGTGTCGCATCCAAATTCAACTGATGGGCGGGGATGAGAGATCTTGGATCGGTCCAATGGAGACGGGGAACCCAAAATGGATGCCGGACTCGATATGATGGTGATATCCTTTGGGTTGTCTTCTTTCTTCTTTTTCCCTTCTCCTTTCCTCCTGCGGGTGTTGGCCAAAGAGGGGGTTTGTGAGAGGACACGAGCTGGCCCTTCCTCCTCTTCCCCCCCTATCCGCAAACTGGAGAGTCCCGTCCCCGTCGTGCTGGCAAGGATCTCACAACAAAGTTAAATGAGCGTCGACCACCAAACGAAGACCCAGTTGCTCCTCCGACCGCTGCTAGTCGGCAGCAAGTCGGTGTGCGCATCCTCGGCCGCGGTCCGCCGGCCTTTCACGAGCCGCCCGGGGCAGGTGCCATCCAGTGGTGTGTGCCTGTGTCTGTCTGTCTGTCCATCTGTGCTGCTCGGCCGGTGGCCCAGTGCCAACCCAATCCAATCTTATCCAATTGTAGGCCAGCAGGCTCAATCTTATTATTAGCTGCCCGTGTCTGCAGGGGTGTTCAGCACACAGGCACATGCCCATTATTCTGCCAGCCCTGGCCCTTGCTACCGCCACTCTGTGCCACTACAAATTGAATTTGACTACTACTAAATAGGTAACTGCTCCACAGAGGTCGCCACAGCCCAGGATCTAGCCGTACTCGGCAGGCACAAGCCAACCGCGGGAAACAGCTTGAAACAGCGTCAGAACTTCCAGAGCGCGGCCAACACCCACGAAGAAGTAGCTGGTGTCGAGCTTCAGGTACGCTCTCGTCATCAAACCGGAGCAACCGGACCCTGAAAAGACGACCACGACGAACTCCTTCCGAACACGGGAACACGGAAGCTGGGATGGTAATATTCCAGAATTAGGCTTCCCCCATCACCCTGTCTCTTCGAACAATCCCCACGGCTCAGACCGTCGTTAGGCCAAGATGCCCACCGAGAAGGAGCTCCAGATCTCACCTATCGTGACGGAGTCCGTCATGCACAACACCAAGGTCAGTGCGCCGCGCATATCATCACGATTGCGCCCCGCCCTGCATTGCCCTGCCCTGCCCTGCCGCGTTGTCGAGCTTCAGGGAAGGGGGGGGGGCAGGTCTCCGCCCTCAGCTCCGTCTCTGTTCTCCGACAGCGATGACCTCGCCGCCGCCCACTCAGCCCTCGACGGCAGACAGCAGTCCAGACCCGAACTCTGATCATACTAACACGTTCTGCTTCTTCTTCCGATCTTCTAGGCCCTCTCCAATCTCCAGTCCCTAACCGCCTCCCTCTTCGGCGTCGCCGCCGGCATCCTCGGCCTCGAGTCGTACGCCGGCTTCCTCTTCTACATCGCCTTTACGCTCCTCACGGCCCTGCTCTTCTACTTTGTCCGCGTCGCTCCCGAGTCCGTCGCCGCCGGGAAGCCGCTCCTCGACACGAGCCGATACTTTCGGGGTCCGCTGGAGCTGTGGACGAGCGGGTTGATGGGAGGACTGGCCGGATTTATCTTGACGTGGACGCTTTTCTACGGGTTGGTAAGAGCATGAAAGGGATGGGATAGTTTATGCGGTAGGGAATCAGCCAATTCAAAAATGCGTTGTAGGCATCTTCACAGGCGTCCAGGAATCGAGGCGGGTATGATGATGTATGCATACCTATCTGTGACGCTGTTCCAGAATCATAGCGCTTGAATGGTAAATACAAAGTGTAAAACAGAAAGAACGGAGACCTAACCCTCACAGACTAGTTGCGCCGTGTATCGTTCACTCCGTGATTTCTACAACCTTCCCCACAAATCCTTCCAGCCCCGACCTGTCCCTGCTCCCGCCCTCTAATATCACCATCTGCGAGCCCATTTCAACCCATTCCCTATGCATAAGCAACTCCAGCTGCACCTCATACACCAGCACGCCATCCACCTGCCGGTTTGCTCCGCCAATCTTCTCCATGCTGATATCGAAGACATCTTCATCATGATCTGCCTCGGCACCGTTGGGATATGTCCAAGTAGGCGAAACGCGCAGAATCCTCGCCGACGCACGCACGCTGGCGATATACACCTTGATGATACTGCCCACAATCAGCGACGCCGTCGACGCATCCTCAAACACCCCCGTGACGCCGCTAGCCGCCTGCAGCGACAGGCCCGTCTCCAGCATATGCTTGCTGGGCATGGCCAGGACCATGCCCTTGCGGATTTTGGGCGTCGGCCGCGGCGGGCGCTCGAATATGCTGTCCGACAGGTCCTCCTTGGGCATGTCAAAGACGAGGCCGACGGTCCCCGCCTGGCCTGGTTCGAGTAGACGCACGGGCAGCCGCAGGTTGCGGATCGTGACCACGTGGGCGTCATACCATTCGCCCTTCATCGCGGAGGCAGGGACAGCGTTCCGCATGGCAAGGCGTCCCAGCTCGGAGGAGGATGTGTGCGAGGCTGACAGGCCTTCTCCGCCTGGTGATGCCCGTTCTTCCGGGGTGATAGCCCGAGAGTCATCGTCTGGCGGGAAAGGTCCGACCAATATTCGATCGCCGACTGCGAGGTGTCCGAAGCGGAGGTACCCAGCGACAACCGTCCCGTGGTCGCCTTCCTCCTCATCTTTTGCGGTGTTACCGTACAGTGCAGAGAGACTGAACTTGTCGTCGATGTGAAAGACTGCCTCGGGTTGCTCTGGGTTAAGCGCCAGACCGATGTAGTCGCGTGCCGTGGGCGTGGGAGGTATCGAGAGGTTCTGCAGCAGCGCGTGCAGCAGGCCAATGCCTTCGCCTTTGACTGCGCTCGTCGACACAATGGGCACGTAGTTGAGAAGATTTCCGCTCTTATTCATGTCAGCAATGAGCGGCTGTATGTCGTCCTCGTCTATCGCTGGCACTCTTGTCGGGTCAGACTGTATCCTCTGCTTGATCAAGAGCTTGGGCGTCCGGCCCGCGCTCTTGACAGCGGCGAGGATCTTTGTCAAGGTGCCGCGGAAGCTGATGGTGGTAGCAACGTCGAGCTTCGTGATGACGATGACTAGAGGCATGCGCAACTTGAGGCACAGATCGAGGTAAGTTCTGGTTTGGTCTAGCTCGGCGAGTGGCGCCTCCCACTCGTCCTGTGAAGACGTTGGCGTGGATCTTCCCTTCAACTCGCTGTCATTCGCGGTCAGGCACAGGAGCGTCCAATGAGGCGCCCATCCGACAAGCCCACGCAGGATGGTCCTTCGGAATCGCAAATGTCCCGCAGAGTCGGAAACAAAGACCAGCCTTCCGTCTCGCGAAGAATCGTGAATGGCTTCCCAGGAGTCAATATTGCGATCTGAGAAGCTGTAGATCTGGTTCTCGTCGGAACCATTGTTTTTGTAGCCAATCAGCATGTGGGAAAGTGAAGTTGTCATCCCCGACGTCAACTCGTGGCGATGCCGCAGCAGAAAGGTACGGCTCCTTCCCGAGCCGTTGTCAAAGATTCCAGTCGAAAGAGTCCCGAGAAGGGTGGACTTGCCGCCATCGGTAGGCCCAGTCAGCGTGACACGGAGCTGCTCGATCGTAGACTTGGTCTCGACGTCATTCACTGGACTCGGAGGAAGAAACGCCTTCTCGTCCACAGATTCCTCCCCGTGACTATCCTCCACACGATACGGTGTCACCGAAGCCTCGGCCACGTACAGCTTCTCGCGGTATGTGACTGGTGGCGTTTCTGGTTTCAAGCACTGAGACCATTCACACTCCCCAACGCACTGCCGCCGAGTCACCTTCACGACACATCCTAGGCTCGCTGCCATGACCCGCAGAGTCAGAAGGCTCTCCTCCAGTTCGTCGTCAGGCAAGCCCACCAATGTGCCATCGTCAGATACACCAATCTCGTACAGCGCCCCTCTAGATTCCTCAAGCCCTTGCCACAAAGTGCTGGGCTTGACCGCTGCCGCGAGATCGACGCTATCAGCTGGCAGCTTTGGCAACAATGAATCCGTCGTTCCCAGAGGGCCATTGGTCATGGACTGCTTCAGTCTCCAGAGCAGTTGGGTCGTGAGATGGTACAGCCGTAGCCTTCGGGACTCGCTGGTCGTTGCATAATACTCGGTAGGCTGTTTCCTCCTCCTCGGGTCAATCGCCGTCTCAGACCCGGTCGGACTGGTGTCCAAGCGATCGAGATCCAAGGTCAATACAGAGTCATCTCGGACGGAGCCCGAAGCGGTGCCAGTGCTGACGGGCTGATATTGGCGCCTTGGACGCAAGAGCAGATGCAGCTTGTACTCGATGGCTCCCTCCTGCGGCTCGGCCTCGAGCTTCGTGATGGTATTATCTGGCGTCTTGGCGGGCTGGAGCCAAGGAGAGGATACCCTTGGGGGCTCGGTTCCGAAGGTGAAGACCGACATGCTCTGATCGAACAGAGTATAACTGGATGCGAGATGCAGACGAGATGCAGGCTCCGGGAACAGTGCTGGTGTTATCCTTGCTCAGCAGAGCGGTGTAAGCGTGAGGGCAAGCAACAGGAGATGGTGGAGTCTGATGCCCCTCGGGAGTCAAGGTGAGGTGTATATAGTGCTTTGAGACTCGTCTCGTTACAATCGAGGAGATAGTCGAAGACGACAGGTCGACGGGTGGAATGTAGAAACAGATAAGGCCCGGCGCGCAGCTCAGTCCGTCCAATGCCCGCTGCTCTTCGCTTTAAGGATCCTCGACGTCCAGGGCAGTTGCCGACGCGAGCTCAGTGGCTCGGGCTTGAGCGTTTTCTTGTGTATTGTCGTATCGATATTGGTTTGGATATGGAACAAGAAGAGAGGTGTCCTGGTATTCGGGATAACATCTTGACCTGTAGTTGACTGCTTGCGCAGAAGGAGTGAGTGAACGAGGAGATTGAGTCACAGCAAGCTCGGGTATCTGTATAAGACGTCGATGCCACAGTTGCGACAGTATCTTGAATGCTCAAGACTGTCTGCAGCGTGGAGTACTCTAGAGAGACATTTTCGAGTTGGATCCTCTGGGCTTGGGTGGACTTGTCCTCTGGCGCTTTGGGTGGGTTGAAGAAATTCACACTTGCGCCGGTGGCAGTTGTCGGCTTTTAGGAGGTTCGACCCCAGAGTTTGGGAAGCACCCATCCCATCCAGCCGTGCCTTCGTACCTCCGTACCTCCTTCATACGTACCAGCGCAATTGCGAACGAGGAAGAGTCACGCCGATGGTAACCTGCCTAACTACTGCACATCAACAACAGCAACTTGGCCATAGAGCGAAGCAATTGACATTGTCTAACCAGTCTACAAATTTACGCATCACAGAAAATGCCGTCATCGACGCATGCACATCCCACAACGGTGGTTTCGCTGCCGCTGCCAGCATTCGACGAGACAGCAGACAGGATTGAAGGATTGACAGGGTTACAGCGCCAAAGGGTCCGCGGACACTGTTTTCGGGTCCAAGCGCGGCGCTGCTCAAGGAAACGGCTGTCGAGGAACCGCAGAGCGCCACCCGCTCCGATACCGACGGTGCCGAGGATGGCGTTGCAGACGACAAGGAGTTGGGGGCCCAGGCGGACACACAAGTCAGGCCCAAACCACAGCCACACACCAAGTCAGACACGAGGACGAAGACAGCTGAACCCCCCGCGGATGATACCAATGCTGTGACTTCTGCGAGTTCTGCGCCTCAAATGGCCACGACAGCTACGGATCATGCTCCCACGAAAGCCCGAGACGTGACCACGAAGACGACTGGCGATCTTGGCGATGGGACATCCAGCGCTGCTCGCCGCACTCTGAGAAAAGATGCAGAAGATCAAAAGCGGGACCAAGACTTCCATGCGGGTGGCAGACCCCGCAGGAGCAAGGGCAGTGCGCCCATGGGCCCGCTTGCCAGGCCTGTCAGGGTCCTAGACAAGGTGAGACTGATGAGCTGGTACCAAACACATGGACCCTCAGGCCCTAACATTTCCTCCCCGGGGCCGCAGGGCTGCTGCAGATACGTCCAATGTCTCTTACACCCTAAATATCCGTAGTAGTACAGAGTGGCCAGGGGATGTCGCCACGCAACAGGCCCACAGAGACGCCCACGCTCGAGCTGTTGGGCTTCTCTGGGGCCAAGCGGCCGCCGACGAGCAACGGCCTCGCAAGTGGCAACCTTGGAAGCTTCGTACCGTGTACACCGCACAGCGACAAATACAGCATGAGTTCTGGGCAGCGTTGACAGTCAAGGACTGGCACGAATGGACCTGGGAGATGGCTGGATTGGTACTCCAATGCCTCGTACCACAGTCGACCGTCAGACCGTGAGATACTGTACAAGCCGCTTAAGCTGCCGTGCGTGCACGAGCCGATCGGTTCGTTGCGCCTGACACAGATGTTTTAGCATGCCCCTTGGAGGCACCTGGAGAGCGGTGGACCCCTTCCCGTAGCGCCACATCAGGCCGCTACTTTCCCCACTGCTACCTTAATCGTTCCCTGCGCTTCGAAACGCGCCGCAGTCTCGAAGTCCTGCCAACCCCCTTTTCGCAACCTTGAATTCATTAAAACCACGTCCCATCCGACCATCTCCGGCGTACATCTTCCGCCCGTCTCCCTCTTCTGACCTATACGTGTTGGAATCACGACCTGTCTTCATCTGCACGAATTTGATTGTTGACCACCTTGTCAGATCACGATGGGTATCTTCAGCAGGAAGAAGAAGGATGGCGACAACCCCTATGCACAGGATGTGCCCTTCTCAAACCCGATGACTCCCTATCAACAAGCCAGGAACAACATGGCTCAGGGCCAGCCCGTCGGTCTCCCATCGGGCCCCCGCATGGGCGCTGCTGCTTCGAACACGCCTCCGCCCTCCTACCACAGCCCATCCATCGCGAGCAGCAACACCGGATTCGGAGACGAGAAGTACGGAAACCAGAGCGGATACGGGTCCGACCGATACGGAGGCAACGGACCAAGCTCTGCGGCTGGCCGAGGTGGATACGGTGGTTTTGACAACAACGCTGGCAAGAACGATCTGTTCGGAGGCGCTGCTGGTCGTCCCGGAGCTGCCCAGCCAAACAACATGGGCGGCGCCCCTCCAGCTGGTGACAACAGGAATCCTGCTCTTTTCGGCAACGCTCAGGATCGCTACACCCCGTACAATGCGTCTCAGTCGCGGGGCGGGGATGCAGGCGCTGATGATGAATATGGAGGGTACGGCGCGGCACGAGAGCTGACAGGTAGGCCGCTCTTAACCCACGCAACATAATGCTCTTTCTCTGACGTTCAAGACAGAGGAGGAGCGAGAGGAACAGGAGGTTCAAGCCATCAGAGATGAGACCAAGCAGGTGAGAAAGGCGGGACTCGAATCTCTCGATCGGACCATCGCTACCGGGAATGCGGCCCTGGATCAGGCCTTTGGGACGAGAATGCGTCTCGCACAGCAGGAAGAGCGCTTGATGAACGTGTACGTTCGCTCCATATCCCAATGTTTTGTACGCTTTGGGACGACACCGACATATCTGGAGAAGATGCTTAGTAAGAAAGTGTACTAAAACCCTGTGTCTAGTGAGCAAAAGTTGGACTTGGCTACTATCCACGCCAAGGACGGCACAGAGAAGACCAAGTAAGTCGTGGTCTCTATGTTTAACACCAGACCCCCGTTCACCGGCTTTGTTTGTGGCTGACGACGTCCACCGCAGGACACTCGACAAACTAAACCGAACACCCTTTTTCATCCCTGTGGGTCCCGGCAAGAAGGAGCGGACGAAGCAGGTGGAGCGCGTTATGGAGAGGCATCGCGAGGAACGAGAAACACGTGAGCAAACACGTCGCGACGGTTTCGGTAATCAGCAACGAATGGAAGAAACTACAAAAGAACTCGTCAAGCCCAAGATCGGAGGCCTCGGTACAAGCAAGCCGCCCACCAAGAAATTCGCGCTCCTTGAAGACGCCGACGAGGAGGAGATAGGGGACGAAGAACTGATGGACGACCGCATCGGCGAAGTGGGGGTGCTCTCCCACAAAATAAATATGATTGCCGGATTTATCGGTGAGGATCTGGGCAAGAGCAACGGTAGGCTGGACCGCATTGGCGACAAGGTATGTTTCATTGCTCTGCGTCATTTGCTGCTCAGCTTGCTAACGTCTGTGCCAGACCGATGTTGTCGACGACAATGTAAGTTGTACTCCTATATTGTGTGGATTGAGACGTCTCGATAAGCCATCACGTCCTTCCTTTCGTTGTCCCTGTTGCCGGTCAGGCGAGGCAGCAAGCAGGGGGCTCTCTGGTCAATCATGTCGATTTGAGTTGAAGGGTGCTAACAGGTTACAACAGGTCCGGAAGAACAGAGCAATGCTGAACCACATCAAGTGAGATCGAAGGCACTCTGGCCTGCCTATCGGATGATGACTCTCGAGGTGGTAGCGACATCGACACTATGGTGTCAGAGCTCGATTGTGCGAGGGCTCGGTCTCGGTATCTGCCCGTAGCAGTACCTAGGTATCATTAAACAGATTTTGCCATGGAACATTCCTCAGCCCTCGTCTCAGACCTCATTATGTTAACAAATATGAACTATGCCTGAGCACCTTAGCAGCTCGGCACTCGTCCGCGCTGTGCATGACTGAGTGGAATCAAGAAGCGATGATCATCAACGGGCGGTAGTACTTCCGAGATTCTTTTGTGCGAGGATCCCATCACGGGAAGGTATGCTTCTGCATGGTTTCTTGTCTTTCATGTAATACAATCAGGAATCGGGGAGGTAGTTTACCTAGGTAATGATACCTGCCTTTATTGCGTGGCTCGCAGAACCGAGATGGGAAGAACAGCTGCTTGACCAAAGCCATGCATGAAATCATCAGTTCAGCATGGATCGTACCATGTCTTCAGCTATGCCCTGAAGCACCAATTTGGCACAGCATATCTACCTGGAAAGCATCTCGAGACGGCGGGCATATTATCATTTATCCAGTTGCTCGACGGAACTGCCACACACGGTGCCTTGCCTTGATAAGCTCGAGGAACCAGTTTTCGGCTATGTACAAGTACCTAGGAACGAATTGATATGGTTGGTCTCTGTTGACCTTGCGGGCCGGGGAGGAGCCTGTCAAGATGTACTTCTACTTCGCAATTTTGCTCGAATCGACTGCAAGTGTGTTATTTGTAATTATAACTTTGGGTTGGTCAGTCCTCAGCGCCAGGTGCTTTGTGCCAATACTGAATGCGATTTTGATGTTTGTCAGTTGAGTAATAATTTTTCTAGGGTCAGGGTTATGCAACTTATGCAACCTGAGTATGCAATATTGGAGCCCCTGTCTGTTTCGACCGCCGAGATGAGTGGCTACGAAATTCTCACTCCTGCACTCAGCACCGTCACGATGCCAAAACGCCGGAAAACATCGGAGAATGGCGCATTCGTCAAGATCGGCGACAAGTTCATCTCGATTGAAGGCTATCTAAATGGGCCGCCGAAGAAGCAAGACGCCAAAAACAGCGACGCTGTCACTGCCCCACTAGCAACCATCCCCCGAGATGAAGCTCGCCAGCAAAGCAAACAACAGGACAATGGATTTCGTGTGGCCAAAAGGTCAGTGAGTGATCTTGTGTCCCGCTCAGGTTCAAAAGAACGAGGCGATAAAGATCTACTGCGGACGCGTGAGAGGCTGCCGATCTGGAAACACCGTCACGACATTCGAGCAGCCTTCAGGAAAGATGATGTAGTTGTCGTCGTTGCCGAGACGGGTTCTGGCAAGAGTACCCAGGTTCCCCAGTTCCTCTTCACAGAAGAGTGGTGCCGCAAGAAGACAGTCAGGGTACGCACAGCGGACCGCACAGAGGATGCGTCTGTTGGAGGCACCATCGCCATCACACAACCGCGCCGCGTCGCTGCCACCACCCTGGCCCACAGAGTCTCCAAGGAAGCTGGAACGCCACTACGGCAAGCGCCTGGACATCACGAAGGTCTTGTTGGATACTCTGTGCGCTTCGACCACAACGTGCCCAAGGGAACCAAGATCAAATTCTTGACAGAAGGCATGCTTCTCCAAGAATTATTGCGCGATCCCCATCTGCGCCAGTACAGTGCTGTCATCGTTGATGAGATCCACGAGAGGAGTATCGACGTGGATCTGCTTTCTGGTTTTCTCAAGCAGATCATCTCCGGTGATAAAGCCGGTCGTGGTGGTGTGCCGCTGAAGGTCGGGATCATGAGCGCCACTGCAGACGTGGAAAAAATTCGGTCCTTCTTTACGGTAGAGCATGAAGGTCAACCTCAAGCGCCCTCTTTCTTGAATATTCCAGGTCGTCTCTACCCAGTCGATATCATACACACGTCGAAACCAGTTCCTGACGTCCAAGATGTACTCATCAAGACCATAACGAAGATCCATACTGAACAGCCTTGTCCTGGGGACATCCTGGCCTTCCTCACTGGACAGGAGGAGATCGAGGCTGCCCAGAGGATCATCGAAGACTACACGGGATCACTGCCCTCAAATGTGCCGAAGCTTGTGCCGGTGCCTCTCTTTGGCCAAATGTCCATCGAGGCGCAGCAGAAAGCCTTTCAGCCCGTCTCTGGCAGAATTGCTCGAAAGGTCGTCTTGTCCACGAATATCGCCGAGACATCAGTCACAGTCCCTGGGGTCCGATATGTAATCGACACCGGCAAGGCCAAGGTCAAGCAGTATCGTGTCAGGCTCGGCATGGAATCCTTACTTCCGAAGCCAATCTCGAAGTCATCGGCCATTCAAAGGGCTGGAAGAGCTGGCAGAGAAGGCCCCGGGCAATGCTACAGACTCTACACCGAGGATAGCTACGACACGCTCCTTAAGGACTCAGACTTGCCCGAGATATTACGGATCGACGTCCTAGGGGCCGTCCTGACAATGAAAGCGCGGGGCATCAACGACATTTTTTCCTTTCCCTTGATGGACACTCCAGATGACGAAACGTTTGAAAAAGCTTTGCTGCATTTGCATGTGCTCGGTGCCATCACGGATGATGGTTCTCTGACAGAAATGGGAAAAAAGATGGCGCAGTTTCCGGTGACCGCGCCATACGGAAGAGTCCTCCTTGCCGCAGCAGACCCCCGAACCGATTGTCTGTTGGAGGCCATCGACATTATTGCTTGCCTGACGGCCGGAGATGACATATTCCATCAGCTACGGTCCGAAGAGGAAATCGAGGAGGTGCAAGAGTACCGGAAGGAGCTGTACCGCCGGGAGGGTGATCTCTTGACTTATCTTACCGCGATGCAGCAGTATGCGGCAGAGAACGCAGATCGAGTCGAGTGGGGGAGGCGCAGAAAGGTCAATACCCGAGTCATGAAGCAAGCACTCAACATTCGCAAGCAGCTTCGAGGCCTGTGTATCAAGGAGAAGATGCTCGCCGAAGCGCCACCGCAGGATCCTCAACCATTCACGCCCACATCACCAGAGCGCGCCGAAGTTGTGCTCAAGTGCTTCTTGGCCGGGTTCGCAATGAAGACCGCCCTATTAGCCCCTGACGCCAGTTATACGACTTCTTTCGGCAAGCACGTCGTTGCGATTCATCCAGCAAGTGTTTTGCATGGACAGAAAAGGGAGGCCATCATGTTCTTAGAACATGTCTTCACCACCAAGAATTATGCCAAAAAGGTCAGCGTGGTGCAGGCGAATTGGATTCTCGAGGCCATGAGCACTTGAGAGAGAGAGAGAGAGAGAGATGATAGCTGTGTTGGATTTCTATGGACAAACCACTGTCAACTGTCCCGGGTCAGATTCACGTGCTCAGTGAGAAGTACGGTAGCACCAGCCATAGCTCCACCCATCCCACTCGTGAGGTGTAGAGTCTCTGCTCCGTCGCTGACATCTTCCATCTTATCAAGACCTTGCAATTCCCTCAGATCGCCGTTGAACTCCTCGCCAAGCTGGAGTTGTGACTCGGCTAGATGCAGAATCCTGCGTCCTTCCTCTGTCGACATAATCACCGCCTCAGGCCTTATGACTGTCTCGAGTAGCTCGATCTTATGAAATGCCCCCCCTTCGAGATCCATGGCTGTAGCCTTGTACCGCCGTAGCTCACCACATGCGAGCTGTGCATGCATCACTAGTTCAGGAAGGACTTGCGTCGTATGGTCAGCATTCTCACTTCTGGACACAAGCAAGGAGGAGACACATGGAATACACGGAGCATACTTGATATCCCTGATTCTTCGTCAGCAGATTGTCACATTGACGTCCCAGTGCCGTTGAGGATCTGCATGATCCGGATGCGGTGCCAGCCTGCAAAGGCAGAGTAACTTACAGGTTTGTATCCATAATGGTGCACGATCTCCCAACGCCTTCTTGGTGGCCTCCACTGCTCGGTTATTATGCAGAACTTTGACACTCAACGGCAAGGCTTCCCCATAGTGGCGCCACTGCCTTATCAGGTTCGCGCTAGCTCGCGTGTGTAGGTTCTCAAAGCCATGTATGGCTCTCCACCCTTGTAAGGCGATGGCCATCACTTCGGCTGCCAGGTTAAACTTGGCTTGAGCTTCAAGGCATATACCGATCTTGTAGAAGCACATGAGCCTCTGCGGGTGCCGTTCTCCCAATGTTGTGTATTTGTTTGCAGCGGTCCAAAATTCTCCAGCAGCTTCATAGGCTCGATTCTGCAAGAGCAGTAGGTCAGCCCATTCATACAACGCATCAGCAAACTGGATCGAGCCGCTGCCGTAAAGCTGCCTGGTCGAACAACAGACGTTCTCATGTGCCTCGTTCGCCGGTGAGAATGCCTTGTGCTGGACCAGGACCCTGGCGAAAGTTTTCTTCGCCTCTAGGCACTTTGGGTCGAGGGCGTCGAGTCCGTCGATCCTCAGCTTGAAACGATCGTGTGCCTCTTCGATGGCCTCTGTTTCTCGTTCCATGTCAACGTGATCGGCTCCCCGCACTTCACGCAAACGGTTCAGTTTTTCAAGAACGTCGTTTGCTTCTCTGCTGTGTTTTCCGTACTTGCCCTCTTTCCACTTGTGCAATACGCAAGTCATCTTTTCAGCAGCCTCGAGCCAACATAGATCGAGGTACAGACTGGCTAATCCCAGAGTGTCCTTTCTGAGAGCCACATCGTCAAGAAGCTCTTCTGAGTAGAATGGGGGCATTTCAATCATGTTCCTTTGATTGCCGATGGCTTCCTCTCCTCGAGCGGCTTCCCATCGCATGTCTCTTAAGCCCAGTCTGCGGCGGTCGATGACCTCCAAGAGCGTTTGTTCGCACTGTTCGTAGTCACCCTGTTTCTCATAGACACGTGCCAGTCTAGAGAGGATGCTGCAGGTAAACTCATGCAAAGGGCCAAACTCTCGTTTCCGAACAACGAGGGATTCTCGCAGAGCCTTCTCGGCGGCCTTCAGACAGCCACCTTGGAAGAACACTTCCGCCATCAGTCCCTGGTATTCACACTCCAGTAACGGATCGACATGCATAATGTTTGCATGTTTTTGACAGGCTTCCAGGTGAGGCAACATTTCGCGACGGTGGACCACGCTTTGCAGATCACAACCGAGATCGAGCGACTCCATTAGCATAGACCGCGCCGCAAGTCCCCAGTCCGCTCTCTCCTTGTCGTCCATCCGATTGCGAGCCCAGTCATGAACCAGTATGTGCATGTTGGTATAACATCGTGACTCGTCGAGTTTGATGAGAGAGTACTTGTGGAGGAATCGAATGCCGAGGAGCCAATGGTAGGCCAGCCACTCGACGCCGTCCGGTGTGTCCAGCGTAACAGCCGTCGCGCCCAGGGAAACAAACTCGCTCAAATCCACTTCGCCCGCTCGTAAACGATCGGCCTCCCGTTCTGCCTTCCACATTTCGAAAGCTGCACGCTCGAAGATTGCATGCACTTCTCCTTCGTTGTGGTAGAAGCACATCAAACTCAAGAGCTTGAGTGCCGCCTGAGCAGCCAGCACTCTCTCCATGTCTCCCTTCTTCTCCGCGCAGGAATTGATAGCCCGATATGAAACGTTGAACGAGGCATAGACGGCAATGTGCCGGGCCACGTCGCCGCCCTTGTAAGGCGGATTCTGCAACAGTGCCTTCTTCTGCTCGCTGAACACAGCCAAGTACCGATCCAGGCGACACGGCGCCATGTGGATATAGGCACCGGCTTGATCGATGGCGAGTGGCAAAAGGCCCAGCTCGCGTACGATAGCATTTGCGAGGTCCCTATTCGCCTTGACGTCCATCGGTTGGTGCGCGGACGTGAGCAGCAGCCGCACGGCGTCGGAGATCTCCATCTCCTCGATGGTGATGATGCACTCGGGCAGCAGGCGCGGCTGCAAGTTCCGTAGCCTCGTGGTGTACAGAATATTTCCCCTGTCGCCGTCTGGCAGGTATTGGCTGCAACCCGAGTCCGGTGCATTGTCGAAGACGAGGAGCCACTCCTCGTCGCTCTTCTCCAGCCAATCTAGAACTTCCTTCAACGGCTGCTTCCTCTCTCCTGACCCGAAGAGACTGGTGGCTATGTCACGGAAGCTCTGGTCAGTTGTAACAACATCGGATGCGTCGACCCATAAAACGTGAAACCTGGTATCTCTCATCAGCTTTGCAGTGCGCGTTTGTAGAGGAGGCGAATGTTCTATGGGGACGCTTCTTGTGATTTATGCTGTTCCCGCCGCTCAGGGGTTGACCTACCTGCGCTCATGGCGCTCCGTAAATTTGAGAGCTATTTGGGTCTTGCCAACGCCGCCCATGCCTTTTTTTTTGGTCAGCTACTGTGCTTTGTTCGGTTGACATAGGTCAGGTGTAGCAACCTCGAAGCTGGAACTCTCGCCTGCGCGTATTCCCAGGAGTGCGAGGTCCGAAGTACTCGTCCAGTCTCTTCAGGACTCTGTCTCGTCCGGTGAAAATATTGCTCGATTTGCCTCTGCGGATGAACCGCGGCTGAGCCGGCAATGTCGTATCTTTGTCGATGCCGCCTGTATCACACCACGGTCAGTCCGGCTGCCTTCGTCCAGAGATGCGGCGCACTGCATTTACTTACCACCGTGGGCCAGCAACAAGCCTTGGCTGCGGCGAAGCCGAAGCACATCGGCCAAACTCTCGATACTCTTTTTGACCTCGGGCTTCCCCAGATACGCCCTGGTCTTCTCCTTGAGTGATTTAATCTTCTTCCAGTCCGAGAGTTCGATACCCTCGGCTCCACCGTCAACGTTGAACCGGAAGTACGTATCCTCGAAGTCTGCGAACTTCTTTCTCATCTTTTCGTGATCTCTCTCCGACTCGGTACCAAGCTCTTTCAGGAGCTTGATCGTGCTCACCAAGAACTTACTTTTCTTGATGAAGCCACGACGCTCATGAGGGTTCATCTCAACTGTGCGGGATCCAGTCCCGAGACTCACAATACAACCTAGAGGACGTTGCGTCCCAAACAGCTCGGCGGCTTCCTCTAGGCAGACCGAGATGGGGTTGTTCGTTCCGAGAGCCGCATCGACGTACATCTCCTCGTGGCCCTCGTCATCTCGGAGCCGCATGGGCCGGAAGTAGGTTGTCGCAGCGGTGGTGGCGCGTGCTGCCTCGTAGATCAACACGTTGGGATACCTGTCGCCGGCGACCTCATAGGTCCGGAGGCGGACCATATCCTTGTGTCGCTGCTCTGGCATAGAGCACACAAAAGCGTGCCCCTTTTCGTCCCGGTTCCGTCCATCGCGCATGGAGCTGCCCTTGCCCTGGTCCCGGACGAGCCGCTGCACGGTCTCTTCGAGACGTCTGGCCTTGTACTTCTCGACCAGGCTGAGCCGGCGCTTGGAGAAGATCTCGCTGGCGAAGCTGCCGTAGGCCTCGAGGGCTTCTTCGGTGCTCATCTGCAGGCGTCCCAGCATGATGGCGACGAGGCTGTGCAGTAATATGGTCAGGCTGGACCTGCGGACCTGCAGGAACAGAAACGAGAAAGTCCACTAACCCTCCAGTGCTGGTGCCACCAATTAAGTGAAAGTACTCGCATGGCTTCGGCACTCTGCTGAGTCCTTCCTTTGCGCATATCGTCTTCATCAGCTTATCCAGGATAACGAGCTCTGACACTCCCCTGATACCGCCACCGTCTGCTCTTGGTTAGAATCGAGAGGACAGGTGATATTTGGGGTTTTTTTCTTTTGGATGGGGGTCGGTGTTTGGAAAGACGACGTACCGCACGCAAGGAGATTGACAGGCTCATTTTGGCTCGAGCTTGGCATCTTCAAGTGAGTCGTCGAGTGTTGGGGACCGAGGCAACTCAAGACCCGGGCAGATCAGGTGTGTTGGAACTGGACAGCAGGTGGTACTTGAGGCTGCAACACGAGCAAGGTAGGAGTGTTGGTGTTGGTAAGTCAATCTCCGTATACGAAGAGGTCTGAATGGGGGGTGAAAACGAGTGTATTTGCTATTGTTGTTGATGATGTCTGGCAGAAGGAATAGAAGGGAAACTATCGTTGTACGCCAAAGGGATTAGGCGTATACGCGTACGGTCCCTTTCAATTGCCGTTGGGCCATATTAGCCCAGCTAGCCATTTAGCTAGCTAGTTCCTTCTAGTGGCCATATGCCTCCGGTCCAAGGCAAACTAGGCTATTGCTATAGCTATCAACCTATACTAGCAGTCTTTTATATCGGCTTGTAAACCTCCGTTGTACGCTTTAAAAAATCAGTTTAAAACTCAAGCCATAGGCAACCAATTGCCCAAATAGAAAAGAAACAAGTAATAGTTATACTATACAAAGGAAATACACTTATTACTTAGTTTATAAGCCTCTAAATAAAACCCTCCACTTATACCATTAACTTATTATTGTTAACTAGGCATTCCAGCGCTTTATTTAGTATAGCCTTTGTTATAGCGTTGGCAAGGTTATTGTTGTTATTAACCTATTATACTTTTATAATCTTGCGCTGTTTATATAACTAATGTAAAGCTATTATATTAATCATTAGCCTCTTTTCCCTAGTTATATTTAATTTAACTAGGCACTTGTATAAAGAATATAAATCTATATAAATAACTAGAGGCATTGTAGAAAGGCTAAGTCTATTGGTTATTAAGCAGAGCATCGTTTCTATTAAGAGACTAATATTAAAAGCGTTAATAGTTTTGTAAATCTCTAACGCCAAAAAGCTCTAAGTAATCCTTTTGCACTTAGTAAAACTTTAGTGCACAAGGTTTTTTATTAACGTAAATTAACCGTTAGTACTAATCTTATTTCTAATTGCTAAAATAAACTTAATCTAAAAGCTTAAATCTTTATTGCCGGCTAAAAAGCCGTTGGCAAATATAAAAAGCTTAGCTATCGCTAAATTAAGGGGGATATATTATAGTCTTCTTAATAAATTACTAAGTTGCTATTATAAGCAACTATTAAGCTTTATATAATTATCTTTATTAAAGTCTTAAATCTAGGCAGTAATAGATAGATTAAAAAAGGCTTTTAGTTAGCAAATTAAGGCGATATAAGCACTATAAGCGCATTGCTCTATATATTATTAAGCTTAGTTAGCTAACTTAAAATTAATGAAAATGATCTTAGTGCCTTAACCCTTTTGCTTTAAGTCTAGCTTAGTCCTATTTATCGTTAACGTAGCGCCGTTAAAATCTAAAGCAATACTAGGGGAAAAAAAGGTCTTAGCCTTGGCTTTAAACTAAGCCTCTTATAACTTTTAGTCTTTTAGTGCTAAAAAAGCTAACGTAGCCAAGATAAGGGTATTGTTAATTTGTATATTAACGAGGCTAAAAGTCTCTAGAAATCCGTTGGTAATTAGAAGGCACGGGTCGTAGGTTGAGGTTAATATATTAAGCTTTTCCCAGTAGTAGCCCTAATACGTAGCAAACCAATAGACGCCTGCTTTAGCAATGCTGTAAAGTGGCTTAATCACCCTAATAATAGTGTTTTGGGGGTATTTAGTTTATAAAGCAGCTAGAATAGTAGTTAGTATAATATATATAAGTTTGGTTTATAACTATAAGTACGCCTAGGTAATGTTGCGTAATAATAGCGTTATGCCGCCTTGCAATAGTAATAGCACAAAGGCTAAAATCAACCATTGGCTAGCATATTGAATCGTAGGAAACTATGTTAAAATAAACACTTTCTCTTTGTTATTATAGCTTTATATAACTAGGCGTAACTTTTTATAGAGCTTAGTAGTCTTACCCTTAACTTCCTATACTATATAGGCCTTAAAGATATAGTAGCCATTATGCCTAGCCTTACTATAGCGTTTAAAGCTAAAGACGCTACAGCCGACGAGGTTATCTATCTCTTAGGCGTCAAACGCTTTAAATAGCTCTCCTAAGGTTGTTATAATGCCATCATTTCTTAACTTAACAGCAAAGTTATAGTCGTCCTCTTCTTTCCTCGTTAGAAAAGTGCTAGCCAGCTTATTCTTTAAGCCAAAGGGTTATTCCCTTTGCTTAGGCTTTGTAGCAATTATAATTATATTGCCAATGGCACTAACGGCATTAGCAGCGTTGTTGAAGGGTTAATAATTTTTATTGTTAGTCGCTAAAAGAAAAAGAAGAGCGTTAATATTAAGGTTGCAATAAATAGTTGCTAGGGGAAAAAGAGAAACAAAGGTATTAGAGTCGCAATAATAGGGTTAAAGGACAGTTGATCTAAAGGTAGCAGGCCTATTAGGCATTTTAAGAGTAACATTATAACTATTAATAGCTATAATCTTATAAAGTCCCTGCTAGCTATCCTTCTCTTGCTAAACCTATACCTTACTTTAAAGTAGAAGCTTAAGTACATTTACAATAAACAATCTATTTTAAGTATTAAGAGCGCCCTTTACTTAGCGCTTAGCTGCTATTTTGCATAATGCCTTTATAGCTTTCTATATTGCCTTAGCTCTTTTAATAATTAATAGCAATAAGGTTAAATTAGTTGTTATATGAGAGTATGCGTTAAAAACGAAGAGGATAGAAATAAGCCTATAGGATCTGATAGTATCGTTAACGGCCTTAAGGGCCATTTACAAAATTGCTTTGTTAAACGTTATATTGTAAAGCTCATTGTATAAAATGTCAAAAACTCATTGGAGTAAAGCGTAGTATCGTTTCAGCTTACTAATTAACCAATAAGCTTTAACGGAAATCTATTTACACATAATTCCCATTAGCCTAGCTTTTAATCTAAATTTTATAAAAGCAAAATTAATGCTAGCGTTATATATAATTACATTAAAAGGTTCTTAATAGGTATTAATTCATAGTAAGTGTAGGGCTTTCTAAGTGTCTTTGGCCGATAGAAATAGAAAAAAACAGCTGCTGTAGAAAGCTATTAAAGAGTTTAGAATGTAAAAAATAGGGCGACTTTTAAGATATATAATGTTTGCAAAAATCTTGTAATTAAACTTGCAGTTGTTTTTTAAAGTAAACTTAAAGTGCTGGGGAGCATTGCTGTGCAATTGGCAATAGTAACAAAACTTTTCAATTAACTATAATACATCTTTATTAATATTATTATAATTAGCCTTCTTAAGCAGCTAATAAAGTTGATACGTCGCTAGGTAGCTAAAGCAATGATAAAAGCGTTGTAGCTTTGTTTCTGTAAAGAAAACGCCTGCTTATTCCTTCTTACTTAAAAAAAACCACGAATAGCCCTATTTACATATAACAAGGATGGTCTTATTATTACAGATAAGTTGGTTTGTCAAGTTGTTAAATTAAACGCATAGTTGGTTTATATCTGCAAAGTAAAGTAAAAAGGGCGTTAAAGCATCTAGCATATAAAAGTTAATGCGCCTAATTAAAGTATTAACAGTAATAGTTTTAATTAAGTTTATTACTAATCCCTTGCTAAATTTAATTAAGGCTTATCTCACTGTTAACTTATTAAGCTTAATAAAAAAATCCTCTTGTTATAAGGCAAAAAATTGTTTTTTTCCAGCTATAAATACCTTTGCAGCACTTATATTGGGTAGTATGCCTTAAAATCGTAACTGGGTGTAGCGGTCTTTAATAAGAAATTGCATAGTGTTTATATTAGAGCCATTAGTAAAATAAACGTTGTCGCTGATAAGGCAATATAGAAAGCCTTAGTTTATAAGCTAAGTAGAGGCTTTGGTCTTCTTTTTATAGTCCTTATTATCGTTGTTAACCTTGTTTTCCAGCTATATCTAGTCTGCTTTATCACCTTTGTAACTTGCTAAATATATCTCAAAGTTATTAAAGTTATTATTGTTAAACTAATAATCGGCAATAAACTAGTTATGTAATTAGTTGCATTTTTTTTAAAAGTGTTTTATTAACTAATAACCTTTTTTGCTATATATATAACACTTCTTCTTCTATAGCGTATGCTGCTAAAGAAGGCAGTTATTGTAGTGGTTGCTACTATGGCTTTGGAAGCCGTTACGCGGACGAAAGCCGCCATAAGGGCTACTGTGGAAGCCTTTACCTTTGCCACGGTTATTGCTATAGCAGCGGTCTAAATAATATTAATCATCTGCTTTGTTAGCAGTTAGTTGCTATTATAAACTGCGGGCGAAGTAGATTTTAATTAAAGAGCGTAGGTTGGAAAATAGCTTCTCGCAGGTAATAGCAGGCTTAAAAAGAGTATGTTTAAGTTTGTATATTCTATAGCAAGCTTTGATTACTATAGTTTTAAGTGCTTGTTCGCTTGCGTAATTTAGTCCCAAAGTACGTTAATATAGTTGTAGCTTGTTAAGCAAGATTTTAAAGACTTTGTAAAGGTCTTTCCTTTTATTCTACTGCCTAATCTTATTAAAGGTTGTTAAGGTTTAGTTTATATAATAGTAAAAGTAGTTGACTTTTGTATTAAAGTGCCGTTTAATCTTGGTATAAGCTTTTATAAATGTATTAGAATGGGTGACGTAGCTTTTATAGAATTATTGAGCGCGGTTGGTTAAAATCTTTAGAAAAACAGCATAAAACTAGCTAGGCTTAATTTAGGCATGCTAGCAAAAACTAAAGAAAATCTTAAGTTTATTATCTAATAAGTTATATAGCTTGCCTATATACTTTTAATCTAAGTTATATATCTTTGTAAAGCTAGTTAAGGTTTAAATGTTAATATGGTTATTTAAGTACTTAAGTAGAAAAAGGGTCTCGTATGAATTGTACCGCTAGAAATTGTAATAGTATATAAGCGGTTCTAGTACCAAAAACAAGGTATTATATAATATACGTAGATGGTCAAAGGGCAATGATTGCGGTCTTATTATATAGTTTATTAAAACTAATGCAAAGAGGCCTTATTCTAAAGGCAACCTTGAGGGGCCTTATTATAGGTATAACTAAAAGGGCACTCTTAAGAGGTTTTATTGCAGGCGTTGTATGGTCTATTATATGTATAATAGAGATAGCGGTTGCAAAGGGTTTTATTGCGATTGTAACAAAGGCAATAATAGCGAGAAGCTTTGTTGCAAGCTATTCTTTAAAGCTTCTTTAACTTAAGAATATATTAAGGGTTTTTTAATAGTCTATTATATACTATTTGGTCATTTTTACTAAAATTTCTTTTAACAAATCTAAGGCTTTTGCTAAGGCGCTTTCTCTTATTATAAAAGTTAAAAAAGTCTTAGTAATAAAATGCCTTGCTGCCGTTTATAAGCACGTAACCTTAGGTTAAGTTTTTAGTTTTAAAGCTTAACTAAGTCCTACTTAAAGGGTTTTTTATAAGCAGCAAAAGTTATTAAATATAATCTAATAAAAGCATTATTTTACTTAATATAAACCCTATTTTAATAAAAGACTTGCTTAAAGTCGCAGTATAAGTTAAAGAAAATGGCGTTAAATATATTAGCGATTTATTTACTAAAATCTTTATAAAAGTAATAAAAAAGGTTATTATTGTACTACTTAGGGTAAATAATAATTGCCTTAGCAACTGCTATATATAGATATATTTAACTAACGCCTAGCTATACTTTCTTATACCAAAGGCAAGCGTTAAGTAAAGGCTATATTGCCTAGGAGATTTTAATTCCTGCTAAAAGGTCGCTTAACACTAAAATAAACTATTAAGCATTGTAATCAAATACTAAGATTTCTATCTCTTTAATTAAAGAGTTGTTTAAACTGCTAAGATTAGCTATACTAGTTTAATTTAGGTCGCTTAATCTAAAGGATAAGGATTCCTAAGATAAATATAGCATAGTAATAAGATACAAAGGGTAAAAAGCAAAAAGGAAATTAGGTTATTATATATATATGCATACGCCTAAAAATAAAGTAAAAATAAATAAGAAAAGGGTTAGAATGTAGTATAGGGTGCTTTAGGGTCGCTGATGTATTTATATATATATGCATTGTTAGTGCCTTTGTTGCATAATAAAGATGAAAAAGATTATAAAATCTTTATAAGGGCAAAAGCATTTAATAAAGAGGTCTGCTAGTTAATTGCTTGCTGTTGTAACCTTGTAAAAGGTCTTAGTGTTTTTATATAAAATTAATTGTCTTTTTAAGAGTATAATATAGCACTAGACAAGCTGCCAGCGTTTATAGAAAGGTTTTAAAGTTATTTATATATTATTTTACATTATAAACGCATTAAAAGGATTGCTAGTAATAACTTCTGCTAAAGTTTCTTAGCTATCTTTAACAATTAAAGAAAACAGCCTTTTACTAGTGATAACTTCACTAAAGTCCCTTTATAAGCCGTTTATTATTTTTTATTAAAAGCATAAAGCCTATCATTATAAGTAGTATACTTTTTTTAGGAAACGTTGCAGTGGTTTTCAAGGCAAGATTTATTTCTTTTACCTTGTTATCTATAGTTAATTATTTAACTACTAATTAGTGTTAGTAAGTTAATCTCTATATATGAAAAGGTTTAAATAAGGGGTAAAAATAAGTGTATTTGCTATTATTGTTAATAATGTTTAGCAGAAGGAACGAAAGGGAAACTATCGTTGTACGCCAAAGGGATTAGGCGTATACGCGTACGGTCTCTTTCAATTGCTGTTGGGCCGTATCGGCCCGGCTAGCCATTTGGCTAGCTGGTTCCTTCTAGTGGCCGTATGCCTCCAGTCCGAGGCAGACCGGGCTATTGCTATAGCTATCAACCTACAGTTGGGTCTGCACTGCATGGCATGGCATTTGCATGCATTTAAACGCCCAGCGCACCATAGCCCACTTGACAGGCCAGAGGACATAATGCAAATGCAGTGGGGCTGAGGGAGACTGAGGGAATGTGCCCTCGTCATAACCGCCCCCAATTGATTACCTCGTCGAGACAATTAAGCGAGGGTTGCCACTCAGCTGTGGGCTCCGCAGAAACGATACTTCATTGTGCACATACCGCCACGCCGGAAGCAACTGACCAACACGATCAGCATCTTTGAAGGTCTGTTTCAGCCCAAGCCATGAGGATGTCGCTGAGCCTCCGCGAGACACGAGGCCTCAAAAAAGGCAGAACCCGCAGTAATCGAGAATGACCCTCGTGTTAGGCGCCGTCAGGCTGGAGAGTCTGATGACTCACATATCGTGTCATTGGGGTGACGCTTGATGGGATCGAAGAAAACAAACGCTCCAGCGCCCACGAATACCAACATCAAGAGACTGCCAGTACTCCCTGAGTGGCCTTGGCACAAGCCGCCTGGGCGTGGTTGGACAGCCTATGATTAGAATATCTGCTTGTGGTTGATGATGAGTACAAAGTAGATGCTTGCTTGGTCTGGTTCCTCGGCACGGACCGAAACCTACCTGGTTGACTGACGCAATGAGGAGTACTATGCACTGTGCCTGCCAGCCAACCTAAGTGTGAACAAACCCGGCTGCGCACCGTCCAAAAACTGTATGATTCTACGATCGCATCTCACTCCAACCCAACCCTGATGTTCATCATCGCCAAAAGACTCAAAAGAACAACTACTACTCTGTGCACATCAAGATCTTGTCACTATTCGATCTTCCACCCAGTGCAGAATTGCGCCCCCCAGCAACCCCCAACAATCTTCCCCCTCTCGCGCGCCGTTCCGCCGCAGACTTGCGCACCGACCATGAGGGCCACGACGCGGCTCCTCGCCACGGCAACTTCTGCCACCCGCGGCGGCGGCGGGCTCAGGCCCGAGCCCATGGCCCTGCTGCCGCCGATCCCGCTCTACCGGCGCCTGCTGCGGGCGCACCGCAGACACCTGCCGCGGCAGATGCGGCTGCTGGGCGACGAGTACGTCAAGGCCGAGTTCAGGGCTCATCGGCAGGTGGACAACCCTGCGCATCTGGTAACCTTTAACCTACACCCCCTCCTGGCCTCTGTTTTCTTCCCCGGCGGTTTGATGACGATGAGATGATTTGAGATGAAATGAGATGGAGGTTGGATGAAATCGAACTTGGTGTGGTGACTGATGCGTGAGTGCAGATTGGCTTCTTGACGGAGTGGCAGCTCTACGCGCAGAAGATCGAGGGGGACGCGTGGGTGGGTGAGAAGTTGGATCCGGGGAAGATCGAGAAGATGAGTGGTAGGGGGGTTTTTTTTTTTTTTCCTTCATTGTTTTATTTCTGATCTACAATTTGGAATGTCCATGGAGTCGAGGTGTGAGTTACGCTGACTGACAGTCGACAGATCAACAAATAGGGCAGCTGTATGAGCTCATGCAGACGATAAAGAAGCAAAGGGAAGAGGGAGGCCCGGAGGGTTCGATGTCATGACAGTACACTCTAATCAAGAGCAAGATAAATCCTTGTCAGGCCCATTGATGGCGATCTGCCAGACCGAATGGCTCAGTCATGGCAGGAAATCCAAACTCTGCCTTCTCACGTCCGTAGTCTAGATTAGTATCGTTCTTCGCCCATGGTCTGGCGCGAGCGAGCCTCGAGCCCGCCTGTAAGCAAGATGGTTTCGAAAGGAGGTCGTGCTGGTCGCCGCGGAAGCTCTCGGCACTCAGGCGGCATCAGCATTTCCCCTGTGTTGTGTTGTGTTGTGCTGTGCATAGTCTATTTCCGCCAATTCTATAAGCGGCAATGGCTGTGTTTCTGCACACCCTAAGACCTATCAAAGCAATGCTCAAATCATGCCGGTTCTGAGAGCCCTCATCAAACCACCATGACCGAGGCAAGCCGCCACGCCTCCCCTGCCCGTGAATCAAAGTCGTCAAATCATCAAGCCGTCACGAACGCCATTCATAAGAGTACGGCCGTCCCATGCCAACCCTATCCGGGACACCTCGGCAAGACAGGCCTTTAGCCTCGCGATCAAACCGTAGCAGGCTCATCCAGATACCAACACGCATCCGACCCCTCGTCGGCGTCCCTCATCGAGAACCCGTTCCCCAGATAGCCAAACCGGTTCCGCCTCCGCCCGGCCCCTCTCCCCTCCCCGTCCCAGACGTACTCAAAGTCCTCCGCCCTCAGAGTCTCCAGCATGTGGAAGAAGTGCACCCGGCTCCCCGGGTGCAGCGCGACCACGGGGCCTTCCTCCCTGCCCATCTTGAACCAGCTACGGCCCGGGGCCGCCCACGCCGTCCGCGGCATGAAGTGGGCGATGTGCTCGTTGTAGTCCTCGACGGCCTGCGGGAGCGGCGACACGGCGCGGATGTGTTCTGCCTGAGCCTTCTTGAGGATGCGCGTTATGTACTTTGCGATGTGTTCGCTGAGCGTGAAGACGGAGCCGTGGCCTATCGGAGCGTTCGGGCCGAGGAATGCTGTTCGGAGGGCACATAGGTTGTCAGCGATGACGTAAATGATGACGATCGGGTATTGGCAAGGTGGTGTAAGTAAGGGAATGGATCAAAACTCACTGAAATAGTTTGGCATGTCCTTGACAGCAACAGACATGTAAGCCTTCGGCGTGCCGTTGCTCCAGATATCCTGGAGATTCCCCTCGCGCCCGGTGATTGGGAACCGCGGGCGGAACGACGGGTCAAAGCCCGTCGCGCAGATGATGGCGTCGACGTTCAGCACGTCGCCCGAGTCCATCTCGATGCCCTCGGCCACGAACCTCCTGATTTGGCCCCCGACCACCTCCACGTTCGGCCGCCTCAGCGCCTCCAGATAGCCCGGTGCCGGCGTGACGCGCCGGGTGCCGATCGGAAACGTAGGGATGAGCAGCTTGCACAGGCGCTCGTCGCCGCCGAGCATGTACGTCATGTACTCCCGCGTCTTTGCTGTGGCAAAGGCTTGAACGGGGCTGTCTTTGATCATCTGCGTTTAGGTGCGATCAGATCAGCGCAAGTCCTTTGGCGGTGGCTTGGGATGGGAAAGGAGAGGAGAGCCCGCTTACCATGGCGAAGTTGCCGGCGGTGTCCTTCTCAATGCTTTTTACAAACGTCCGGTAAAAGGACTCGTCTTCTTGAAATTTTTGAACCTGCTCTGGCGTAAAGTTCTCCTTGTCGTCGACGGCAATCTCTTTGAGCATCTTTCCCCGGCCGATTTGCATTTGGGCCTGGCGCCATGGTGGTGTGATCCAGGTTGGTGTGCGGACGATATGGTACAACTTTTTCGCGTCTAACTTTCATTTAGTATAGATGAACCTCAGTGGCTGACGGCCTAGTGGCTGACCTGGTTGTATTGCGGGCAGTAACTGTACGCCTGAGGCGCCGTTACCGATAATAGCCACGGTCTTGTTCTTGTAGTCAAAGTCCTTGGGCCAAGAAGCAGTATGTATCAGGTCTCCCTGAAAGTCGTGTAGACCTTCTGTCTCGGGCCACTTCCAGTTGCTGGCACCATGGTCAGAAGCAGATTTAATGGCTGCCTGATCGAGAGGATGCTTACTTGAGAATCCCACAAGCATTTATCAGAAAGTTGGCCGAGTCATCAAAAGATTCGCCAGTCTTCAAATTCGTCACCCTCAAATGCCACAAGCCGGACGGCTCATCCCACCTCGCCGCCACAATCTGGTGCAACAATTTGATCGACTCTTCCAGACCCTCTTCCTCGCACGTCTGGCACAGATAGTCTCTGATCTCTCCACCAGGCGCAAAAAAGTTCGTCCAGTCTTTCTTTTGGCGCCACGAGTACTGGTAGCAGTGGCTGGGTATGTCACACTTGCAGCCCGGGTAGGTGTTCTCGAACCAGGTGCCGCCCACGTCGCCGTTCTTCTCGTAGACGACGGCCTCGTAGTCCCTCAGGTTGAGCCGCAGGGTGCGCAGCAGGTTGATGCCCGAGACGCCGGCGCCGATGCAGACGATTCGGAGGTGCTTGGGGGTGCCGAGAGGCTGCTCCTTGATAGCGTAGGTGGTTTGACTTTTGGCGTCTGGTAGTACGCAGTCGTCCATCATATGCATGTCGGAAGGCTCGGAGGGATCGTTTTGGAAGGCGTCGCCCATTTCTCTGACTAATAAGAGGCTGTAGCAGACTACTTCTGAGAATCTGGGTCGACGCAATGCCTCTCCCCTGGCACGGGAAGATGAGCTGGTCTTTATGGACACACGAGAGATGAAGGACGGCCAGGAGGGGAACGAGGTGCTCGAAGGTCACCCCACACAAGTGACTATGGCGATATCCCGGCAGTATACAATCCTCTCTCACTCGAGACGAGGCATTCCAAAGACGGGATCAACAAAACGATCCGGTGAGCCAATGATGCGAAAGCAAGGAGATAAGGGGTTTCCTTGTGAAGGACGCGAGACAGTGAGGAGTTGATCTGGGTGATATGGTGATATATGCACATGATCACGAACTCACGAACTCGGCCGCGTCATGGTTCGAGCTAGCAACCATTCCAAGCCAGCAAAGAGGATCCGAGGCGAGTTCCTGTGGGATCCTACGCCAGCGTGGGGATGGATGGAGCCGCAGGTGACATGAGAAAAGAGACAAAAAAGCCTCCAAGGCGCGCCGTTGGCTGGTTTACGGCGAGGAAAGCAACTCTGGTCATGGACAAGGCCCGGCGGGCGATCTTACCAGCTCCTTCCTGATCCCGAGGATGGACGGGGTAACGCTGAGACGCGAGGTATGTCCTGGCTCGACCATGTCGACCATATGCAGCCAAACCGACGGCCTTGACCCAGAGAAGGGTTCCACATCACGATGGGCCATAACAGACAGTACACATCGGGCAGGGACCCACTTGGGACCTGGAAGAACCTGGAGGGGAGCATTGGCCGTGATTCACCAGCGAGAAACGAGACTATGCCTCCGAGGCTGCCCTAGTCCTGCGCGAGGGCGGGCAGGCGGGGCAGAGGCGGCGAAAGCTTGAGAGGTGAACACGTTGATTAGGAAAACGTGCGGACCATGCAGAGATGGCGTTTCGAATGTGGTGGTCCTCGTGTCCGCCAAGCATTGTCGTTGTATCTGTAGTGGGATTTACCCCATCGAGGCCGAGGCCGAGGCCGAAGGCGAGAGGTTGAGGTTGAGGTTGAGGTCGAGGTTGGGCCCCGAGCCTAGGGAGGTCGTATATCGTCCTATCACAAAGCTCAGCCGTTTCCGAGAGCCCTCTTTAACGGACGGCGAGCCGGCGAATAAGACGCAGCCTTGGACCTCCGGGGCGCAATGGAGAGCCTCAGAGCTGGTAGCCTAGTTGCACTAGGAACGCGGTTGCTGGACTTCAAGCTCGACACTTGTATGCCTCTTGAGCGCCCCGTTTACGACGGCGTTCTTCAGATGTCAAGTGCAGCAAGTCCTCTCCAGTCGATCGAGTCCTGTCAGACGAGACCGAACTTGTCGACCCGGAGTTCGGCCAGTGCCAGTGCCAGTACCACCTCGCACCGGCTGGCTCTGAGCCTCCTTGGCTGGTGTTGTCTCGGTTGGCCCGCCACAGAATGCATGAGGAAGCATGGGGGAACTGATGTTTGAGGCTTTCCCAAACTCCGTTCGAGATGCAGCAGGTGGGCTGAGGTGCGGCTGGGATTGGACGAATGCTGCGTTCTGATGTGCAGCGTTGCGTTGTGCAGCAGCAAGTAACAAATGACTAGCACTCTGTACGGAGTACAGGTGCGGCACAGCACACAAAGCCTGCAAATCATCAACATCGAGACAATGATGCTTGCTGACGGGACCCATTGCAGAAGGCCGTGGTCTGGCGAGCCAATAGTCTAGCAGCTGGAAGCCCAACCAAGTCCCCCCACCAGTGTGACTGCCAAACAAGGCTCCGGTGCTGCCCAGAACCCGGGGTAGCTGACCACTATACTGGTACAGCGCCGTCTCTGCCGCTTAGTTAGCGGGCCGCCTCTCCCCGAAACCCCAACCCCCAAACCCCCCTGGCTGCAGCCGTTTGGGCCCGAGTTTTTTCCCACCAAGGCTTGTGATCTGTATGGACCAGACCACAAGCTGAACCTCACCGTCTGACCTTCCACAATGTCATTCTCCTTCTCCTTCTCAGGCGACGATATAGAAGGCGAAGCCTCTGGTCCACAGACTGCGCCTTCGGAATCGAGTCCCATCCCAGCAACCGCCAGCGCGTTCCCCGTTCAGGGCAAACCTCAGCTACCCCCGGTTCATCATGATCTGAACCAGATGCTGGCGGCTCTACCGTCCAAAATAGCCTACAGCCTGCTGGACGTGGACCTGGATGGCAAGCGTTCGATCCAGATCCCTCGGCGAGAACTCTGGGATGTCAGGGTTCAGCTCATGGCCGAAGATGAGGGCGACGGTCAGCATGGCGAGGAAGTCGAGTCCGGGCTGGGCAGCCACGATGTCAAGACGGGCATCTACGAGGGGGGTTTCAAGAGCTGGGAGAGCAGCGTCGACCTCGTCAAGGTCCTCGCCGGCGAGCATCTTCCCGCGTCACTCACCGAGGGCCCGTTCCGCATCATCGAGGTGAGTGGACGAGATCCGAGCATTTTGGCCCCCGTGAGACAAGTCACGCGTTCTCGTCTGCCGTCGCAGTCCATCCAATCGAAATTTCCACGCTGATGAGATCTACCTTTCAAAGCTCGGATGCGGCACGGCGTTGCCCTCGCTGGCACTGTTCCAATGGGCCGTGGCAAAAGGGGCGCAGGCACGGGACGGGGTCAAGGAGCTGAATCCCTTGTCCCTCACGTTGGCCGACTACAACCCCTCGGTCCTTCAGCTGGTAACGGTGCCAAACTTTCTGCTCGCCTGGGCGCTGCACCAACAGTCACATGATCGGATTCTGCAGGAGGCTCTGTCTTCGATCGAGGGCGAGCTGGAGATCAACGAGGATGTGGTCGAGTCCTTCAAAGCCTTCCTCTCCTCGTCCAACATCACCCTCTCCTTCGTGTCCGGCGGTTGGTCGTCAGAATTTGTCGAGCTGGTGTACACCTGCTCTCCAGCAGTGCCAGCCGCCGGTACCACGAGTCGGACACTGGTCATGGGCGCGGAAACCATCTACTCGCCGTTCGCACTGAGCTCTTTCACCGAGACGCTACTCTTGGTTCTGCGCAGAGAGCGCGACACCCACCCGTCTCGGCAAGCCACAGCCATAGTCGCCGCCAAGAGGCTTTATTTTGGCGTAGGTGGCTCCCTGGATGACTTCGTGGACAAGATCCGCGGCCTGGGAGTTGTCGTCGACATGGTGCGGGAGGAGACCGAGGGAGTCAGGCGTGGCGTCGTCAGATGCAATCTGCCATGATGAGAAAGAGGCACGCCTCTGAGCCGTCGAAACATACAAGAGATCACCGCTGTCCCGTGTCGCAGGTTGCTTTGCTTCCGATCTACCTGCAACGACGTACGCGGCACACAGATCGTCCAAGCTATGCGAATCCACGTTCACTGTTGCATGGATAGTGTTCTGGACGGACAAACCGAGTCAGGTCATTTGCTGGCTGCTGGCGGACCAACGTCCCAGACCTCGCACAGGCAGACATGCTAGCCTCCTGCGGACTATCTGGTCGTGGCGAATGAAGCATACCCTTCGTGTGTGCGTACCCGTCAGCCCGAGAGTCACTATTGTTCTGAAAGGTCGCAGCCACGCATCCGATAGTGGCGTCGCGGACCGCGGGAAAGGAAACACCTTTTGCCACAGCCCGCGAGGTGCACACCTCGACTGCGCCGGCCCGGCGATGCGGCTTGTGAGGTATGGACAGTGCTACCAATTGCAACCCTCGACCTCACAGCTTCTCAGTGCGCTTCTAGATCTCACCCGTATTCCACGTGACGTGCACATGAGAGAGAGGGGCGCATGAAGGCCACGCGATAGTGTGCTGCTGAACAGACCGCCGTCGCGGCGGCGGGTCGCGCGAGGGCCGCGGCACTTCTTCTGGTGTTGGCCGTGCGCGCCTGGCCCGCGTCTTACCGCGCCTGAAAGATGGAGATTTGGCCCCACTTGTCAGTTCGATAGAGGGGACTAAAAAAACGCGGGTTGCGAAAGCTTCGCGCAGACGCCCTGACCCATTGTTGCATCGACCGGAAATTTGGGACAGCTGAGCGCCGAGGCGGGCTGGCGGGTCAAACAGCACTCGTTTATTGCAGACTTGTCGGTGAGGCTCGACGGTGAAAAGAGTTACCTGATGGGGCACGCGCTGGCGGGTCCTACGGTGACACGGCAGCCATGGAAATTGGGAGTGCACTAATTGCCTCTCGATCCTTGAACTCTGTGTCAAAGGAAAAAGCAAGGCAAATTTGGACGAGACAGGCACATTGGCAGGACTGGGTGACAGGTACGGGTGACCAAAACTTGACATTTGGACGCGATCGGCAGCCGAACCAGGCACAGTGAGGCGGTCCTACGTGTGGGTAAATGCAACCATGAATCCTGGACAGGCAGGCAGGCCGGCAGGCGCAGACACAGCTGATGAACAGTACAAAGTATTCGTACCACAAGGACCCAAGTGTGATGACCCCGGCCCTGCCGGCCCAACAGCCTGAGAGGGAGGTCTGCCCGGCCTGCTGCCGTCACAGTGGCACAGGACCAATCCCGCCAAGACAGATCAGGTGGCACGAACGGCACGGGAATGAGCTGTGACGTCTGGGCGAGCCGCGAATTGAGTTCCAGAAGCGATATTGCCCCGGGCTGTGAGACAGGTTGAGGTCACCGCGATCCTCGACAAACAGACGATCTTGTAAGGCAAGGCAACACTGCAAATGGCACGTCAGCCGCAAGGGCTCTGCGAGTGTGGTATGCGCCGCCTCGCCCGACTAGGCAAATCTTGATCTGCAAGTGACCAAATCATAATAGAGAAAATGATAGAGGGTGTCATGGTCCAGCCTAGATCTCTCGTAAAAACTCTATAGGCATTTGGAACGCGAATGCGAATCGACAAATGAGATGCAGGACGGCACGCTCGTCGAGCCGAAATGGGAAATCAGGGACTGGGAAGGCTGTCCAGGTACCAACCGCGCTGCTAGGCGCTGGGGCGGCGTCGACGATGTGATTTGAGTTGGGCCCTGAGTCCGTGCTCTGGGTATGTCGGATATCCTGGCACGCAGGGCGTTGTCATTCGTGCCTGGGGATAGCGCCGTCAATCCTCATGTCGACATACGTCTAGTAGTTCTAGTCGACCGCAATAATGTCAACCGTCGGGGGGCCTGGGGGGGAAACAGCGGAGGGCGTAAGGGGGGGGGGCGGGGTACCTGGGTACGATACGTCTGCAATCTGCCATCTGCAAGCTGCAAGTCAACCGTCAACCCAGCGCATTCACATCGTGTGGGTACATCAGATGAACCCACAGGCGTGACAGCGCCCTAGTGGGGCAGGGGGGTGCCATCGCTCTGGGATCATTTCGGTTAATTTAAGCTAAATGGTTATCTGGTGCCGCGATTGGTCGAAAGTAACAGGGACCAGGGGTAAGCCCACTCAAAGATCGCAAGGGTCCTCGCTCAAATCCTAAGTTCCCTCTTCGCGCTCTGTTCCTGGAAAGCCTAAAGGCGCATCCCCCTAGCTTGCCCCGGCCCTGCTACCGGTAGAGCACAGAGAGTGATGGGTGCAGCTACTGCAGGATGGAGGAGGGGGAACAATACTCATTTCGCGTCCTGGTTGTGAGGATTCCACTTGTTGGCAGACAGACTGGGTGGAAAATTAGATGGACTTGGGCATGTGGCGTGTGGGGACTCGGGAGGAGGGTCGCCGCTGGTGATGTACTGTATGTGTTTGTTTATTTGAAGGCAGGGCGTGCCTCCTTCACGTCGGCGCTCTCGCCTTCCTGCGTTCCCTCTCCTTCCCTCACCACCAGCCCGCGTCCTACTCACTAATCGGTGCCTACACTCTTTTAAACAGCTACCAACTAGATCTTCTCGTCTCGACGTTGCTCTATTAATCAAACCTTTTTTTTTAATACCTCGACTAATACCATTACTGTAAGTGCTACTACACCTTCAAGTCCCAAGCCGTTGAGGCGTGCCCATTTTCCGTGTGTCACATGCACATTCCTCCTCATCCCCCATTCCTCCCTTTCCCGCCCCTGGTTCTGGCCTACGCTTTGGACATGAACTTGTGTGCGTCAAGACGTGACGAACGAATGGCACATGCCCAATCGCGAATCAGTCTCACCTCCCGCGAGACACTTGTCCAGCAATAACAACGGGCTTTAATGTGTGCTATCGCCCTCGAAGCCGCCGGCCTCCGCTGTTTTCTGTTCATCTCTCGATTCGAGCCAGACCCCTACGTGTGATCACTTGTCCACAGTAACAGCAAGACTAACACGTACTATCTTAGTCTTCAAAAACCTCACAAAGCACCTCTCACAGCTTTCTTCAATCCATTCCAAAATGCAGTTCACCGCTCGCTTCGTTGCCGTCTCGGCCTTCATCGCGCAGGCTCTGGCCTTGCCCGTCCTCACCAACGACGCCTACGTCCTGACTGAGGGCAAGCCCTTCGTGATCACCTGGACCAATGCCACTGAACCCATCTCCCTCGCTCTCAAGACGGGAGTGAGCACCGACCTGACGACCTACACCGATATTGGTGGTAAGTCATGAACAGTGAGCCACGCCTGGGATTCACCACGAGATGCTAACTTGATACTCCGTAGCTGGTCTGAGCGGCGACTCCTACTCCTGGACACCCGAGAACATCCCCAGCGGCACCTACGCCATTGCTATCACTGATTCCTCCGGCGAAATCAACTACTCGCCCCAGTTCACCTACCAGGGCACCGGCACCGCCACCACCAGCGGCACCACCAGCGCATCGGCGACGACCAGCTCTACCAGCTCTACCAGCTCTACCAGCGCCTCGAGCTCCTCAACCGAGACCGGAAGCGTCACCTCGACCGTCACGTCCGCCTCGGCCTCCTCGACCCTGACCTCTACCACCCTGTCGGGCAACGGTACCGCCACTGCCTCGACCACTCTGTCCAAGAGCACCAAGTCCTCGTCCGCCACGGCCACGTCCACCACCGGATCTTCGTCGTCGACCACCACGCCCGTCAACACCAACGCCAGCCAGAAGATGGGCTCGCCCTTGGCGCTGGTCCTGCTGACTGCGGCCGCCCTGATGATCTGCCACTGAGCGGACCCGATCTGACTGCGTGACGGGAACGGCCGTCACGTCAGCCGCCACTGTCATCACCTTTTTTTTCTCCCTCGCTTCTTCTCTTCTAAGCGACAGCGGTATCAGGGACAAGGACATGATATACTAGGGCAGGCACTTCTATGGATTCACGGTCACGGAAAAAGGACTATGTTTTAATCACGGATTCACGTCTTCATTCATTACGATATTGCGTCGAAGTCACACAGATACCCACGAAGACGGGGCAGCCGGGGGAAGAACGCAAGTCGCGTTTTGCTGGCTGGGTGGTGGAATCATATGGGTAGAGATGAGGAAAACCGCATTTCGAGGCGCTTCGTGGAGGAATCATTCCAAAACTGGCGGTCACAGGTCACACTGTGTTAGCGAGTTTAACCATCAAATGAAAACAAAAGACTTGACAACGACACCCCGTCTGTCCGTTCATGTGACTTGCTTTGCTCCTGTGAAGTGATCCGCATTCAACATGATTCAAAAGGAGGTTTCGTCGGAACCTAGAGCCGATCTACAGCACACTGTACATCGCAATAATGCCCAGCACGCTCAATTTCCGCAGTGCCCAGATGACATGTTGAATTCCTCCAATCTTGTGCCTCGAGGAGATGAAATCCAAGGTCGTTCCCCGGCTGCAGTCGGGAACCTGCCGAGGGCTTATGTCGAAACTAAGCAGTGGATTGAACCTGTCAAAAAGTCCTGTCAGCACGTCTGCCACCTGCATGAACCCGATTCCTGGAGTGGACTGCGGTACGACCCGCCAACCTCTCCCCAAGACGTCGAAAAGAAATCTGACGTTGGACGAGTCACTCTGTCGTCTCAGCTCACCCTCAGTTATCTGAGCGAGGCTGTCGTTGCAATACATAGTTACAATCGGTAGGGGAACAGAACCTAGAGCCCCAAGAAGGATCGTCGCTGCGGCCCTCTTGAGGACCCAAACCTGCATATGGATACAGAAGACTCGGTCCGCCCGCCCGCCCCCCTGCCGCAGCTACACAGAGCTGCGCTGCTTAGTGGCTCGGCTACAGCTGAGGCGAAAAGTTTCGCGTGGTGCCGCGGAGCTACCGACCTCATTACCATATTTTCCTTTCCACCAAGCACTCCAGCTCATCACAGCACCGACCACGCGACGCCGGTCTTACTCACACGGTACACGCGGCACGCAAACTTCATACACATACACCCAGTCTCTATTTCTCAATCATGCTGTGCCGCTTCACAGCACGCCTGGCACGCAGCCAGCGCGCCTCCTCAGGCCCCGCCAGGACCCTCACACCATCACGACTGGCCGCCGCCGCGCCGGCAGCACCATGGGCACAGCAGCAGCTGCAACAGCTGCTGCAACAGACACAAAGGGCGCGCCTGCTGTCCAGCACGCCCAGTTGCTCTCAAGAGGAGGAGGGAGCAAGGGAGGCGAGAATGCTGCAGCGCTGGGAGCGTGGTCAGGACCACGACATCAAGCACGTCCCACCGCCCTGGCGCATCTCGGACCTGAGCAAGGTCGAGAGGAAGCTGTATAGCCGGCATGGGCCCGACTTCCTGGACCACGCGGGGCCCGTGGACCGGCAGGCGTGCGAGGTGGCCGTCCAGAAGCGCGCAAAGGCTGCAGCGTTCATCGAGGCCGAGTTGGGACCGGACTGGTACGTTGTCGTCTGCTCTCTTCCTTCTGACCATCTCAGGAGCAGTCTGACGCCTACGCACCCATGTCTGCCCCACGCAACCCCCCATCCCCCTTCTCGATCCCCCCTTCCCATCGTCTCTTTCAAGAGATTTGCCTTTTCTCAGAGTCTCAGAGATAGTGGGCCGCCCGGGGGCCCCCCCGGGGGGGGGCCAATAGGACTTACATACAGACAGACGGCTAACGCGAGGAAACCTTTCCCTGTCGTACAGGTACCCTATCAGAAAACTCGCCAACAAGTACCGCCAAGAGGAGAGAGTTCCCACAATGCAGGAGTTCGAGCGGCGCCAGCGCGAACTGAAGGAGCGCCGCCGGGTGCTGTTCGAGGCGGGCAAGGCGGCCGAGGCGAACCAGCTGCTCAAAGAGATCAACAAAATCAAGGCCGAGAAAGCAGAATACCACCAAAGCACGAAGAAAGAGCAACAGAGGTTTATCGAAGCGGCGAAGCAGCAGTTCCAGCAGCAGCAAGAAGTGGCGCCAGGCGGGGAGTGATGGCATAGGTCTGGGCCTGGCATTGGACGAGCGTGTAAGAACGGGGCTTTGCCATGTGTATTGAAAAACCGGCGACGATCTCTGGCAGCAGCCGTCTCCTATGGGGCGACCGACCAACCATATGCCTTTTTCGAGGGCGGCGTTGTGATCGTGCGGTTCTATGACTACGCTGTCATTGCGTGGGCGCGTTCCACTACTATGATGGAATGCTCATTATGGCGGCTCTCCGACCTTAGACAAAGCGGCTCCCACAAACTCGCAGAGAGTTTTGGACGAATCCTTGCAGCTGAAGGCGGTGATCGGTCGCTGCTTATATGGCTGTGGTCTGGCGCCTTGTATTTGCATTCTCATGACAAATTCTGTAGTTGTTTTGAACTGTTGGCCTCAATCCAATTGGCCCAGCCCTTGCAGCTCTCCGTCTAACTGCAAATATTTCATCTTCCGAGGTCGCCATGCCACTAGACACCTGCGTTTCGATCAATATAGCGCACAATGCAATGTCTATCCCCCAGCCAGCTCATGCAGCAGAATCTCCGTGCTTAATTTCTCGCGTGGATGATTTGTGTGCCTGCGTCAAATCGTTCCTGTCCATGAGATCATTGAAGTGATCGATCCACCTGTGAAGGTCGCCATAAATTTCTTCTATTCCCCACCTTCGATGGCATCTTACAACTTGCTCTTCACCGGACCCTCATCTGCCCTTATTTCGGAGACCACCACGGTGACGACGCAGATATCATCCACCTTGCCTCCGTTCCACGTCTCCTGAGGGTAATATTTCTTGACCTCCTTGGAGAACGGCCCATTCAACTTGGTGTTCACGCTCGCCGCCTTCGCAGCCGCCGTGATCCCCGTGGCTATGGCGCCCTGGAGCGTCCCGGGCGCCTTACCGTCGCCCTCGGCGGCAGCGGCCTCCGTGAAGGCCGACAGATCCGGCGTCACCGTGGTGCCCCCGGCGTCGCTGCCCACCCACGCACCGCTCTTGGTCATGGCGGCGCTCACGATCCGCAGTATATCCTGATTGAACAGGTTGTCCCAGACCCCGTCCGTCGCAAACACGAGCACGTCCCCATGGCGCAGGCCGTGCTTCGAGACCTCGGCGTCGCCCGGCAGGTCCGCGAGCTGACTCCCGCCGAAGGCCTGCATGCGCCGCAGTATCGCCGGCGGTATGACGCTCAGCTGGAACGGCGTGTTGAACGCGTGGACCTGCGGCTCCGAGTACCCGTGGACCGCGTTGAGGCGCAGGTGTATGTACCCGCTGTCGCCCAGGTTCGCGACCTCCAGCACGCCGCCCGGGTCGAGCAGCCCCACGACGGCCGTCGAGCCGCCGGCGGGGACCGAGGGGTCGGCGCAGACGGCCTCGTAGCCGGCCTGCATGAGGGACTTGGCGGTCAGCACGGGCGGGCGCCGCGAGTCTTGCGGCACCGGCGCGGCGGCGGCGGCGGCGGCCATGTAGTCGCAGAAGCCGTGGGAGAAGTCGGCCGGGTCGACGCCCGAGTCCATCCAGCCGCCGACGCCGTCGGCCACGCCCAGGGCCACGCCGCCCGCCGGGTCGGAGAGGCGCGTCACGAAGAAGGCATCCTGGCCCGAGTCCGGACGGGCGCGCTTGGAGCGCTTGCGCGGGGGCAGGGCGCGGTTGTAGGGGTTGAAGTGGAAGATGTGGGTGGAGGGATCGTAGGGCTTGTCTTTGGCGATGTAGCTGGCGGCGATGTGGTAGGTAAAGGCCTTGATGGGTGCCTGTGGTTGGGATCGTACTGTGGGAGTTGTTGTGAATCGTCGCGTTTGTGTTGTTCGTGAGGACATCGGTGGTATGAGGGTGGATCTAGCGGTGCGGGCCACGGCTGCTACACGTGTGGGCTGATGAGCAAGTGTAACTCGTGAAAAGAATTGTCACATGGCATGGCATGCGACTTGTTGAGGGGGGGGACGGCTCACACTGCAGGTGCGGTCGACAGACGTGGGCGACGTGGGCGAATGACCGGGTCGCACATGAAGCCGCGGCCATTGCGACGTTGACGGGATGGGGAAGGGAGACCGAGTAAATGTAAACCGCGATGATGGCACGAGCAGGGAGTGGCCGGGAAAGCAGACTTATCAAACTGCGCTCAGCCCATCCGGGCCCGCGCGTCTTCAGAGTATGTTAAAAAGTCACCGTGAGCATTTCAAAAAGAAAGTGTTTTCTGTCCGTCCATAAGCGGGCGTGGCGGGCTGATTCGTGGTGAAAGGCTCGTCCGACAAAATCAAAAGTCCAGCGTTCGGCAAGAAACATTATGTCATTCAGGATCCGCCGGCGATGCCCACTGCTAGCCAGCCAATCGCCGCTGAACCGATTGTTTCCAGGACTTGGCTAAGTACTTATTAGGTAGGGGAGAACGAGAATGACTGGAACCATTGCGAAGTTCCACTGCCCGTCAAAAAGACAGGCCCATCCCTGCATTTGCCCCCAATGTTGTACTTTTTGTATGTTGAGGAGTGAAGGTTCGTGATGATTCAATAGTTAGTTCACTGCAGGTTTGAATTTGTAGAATCGGTATCCCTCCAATTTATTAAGAGGTCTGAATTGTCCATGCAAGAGGATCAATGCAGCCCCAAAGACCCGGATCATAGATTTACAGGCGAGGTCGGGGTCCGGCTCTCCGGTACTATCCGACGCAGTACTTCGTACGCAGTATGACTTCATGATGTGGCTGTCTCGCAGCTTGGCAGCTGTGGCATGTCGATGGATAGCTGCACGAAGATATCCTGCAGAGGTCACCTCACTTGGATCCTGGACCAGTTGAGCAGCAGAGCCTCCTCTTTGACACGAAAGTACGAGTCGAGCATTTGTTTCGCGTTGTCTGCCAGGACCGACGTGCACGTGATTACCGAGCGTTCCTTCCCGACACCATTACTTTCAGACGGCCTCTGATTGGCCGGCTACATGCACCTCCGGGATTATCCTCGGCTAGCTCACATCTATGATGAACACCCAGACCTTCCCAAACGTCTTCGAGCAACGACCACCGCCAAACTTCGTTGCCACTAGCCCAGAATACCGCAGAGAAAGGGTCATAGTACCGGCTGTTTCATGCGTCGACGAGAGTCATTGATTCTTCCTTCTTACCTTTGACAACAACAACAACAACAACAACAACAACAACAACATATTCTCAACGCCTTATATGTGCTGAACGACACTTCGGTACAGCATACTCGACTACTCGCGCTTCGCTAAAGCCGAATGAAAATGGCCGCTCTCCGCTCTACCTCATCCCGCCTCCTGGGCACCGCCGCCAGGCCTGTCCTCCGGCCGTCGACCACCGCCTTTGTGCGCTCCATGGCATCCGTGTCAGATACCAAGGGCCTCGACAACGCCAATGCCGGCTCTGCACCCGCCGCGAGCGACTCCCGCATGAAGAGCTTCCAGATCTACCGGTGGAACCCAGACAAGCCCACTGAGAAACCGCGCATGCAGACGTACACCCTCGACCTCAACAAGACGGGCCCCATGGTCCTCGATGCCCTGGTGCGCATCAAGAACGAGCTGGACCCGACCTTGACCTTCCGGCGGAGCTGCAGAGAGGGCATCTGCGGTAGCTGTGCGATGAACATCAACGGCATGAACACGCTGGCTTGCCTATGTGAGTTATGACCCAGGGACACACAAACCAAAGCCACCTTTGGTGGCCGGAACTAGAATAGCACGGATTGCTGACTGGTGCTGTGTAGGCCGCATTCCCACCGAGGAGACCAAGGAGATGAAGATTTATCCCCTGCCACACACCTACGTCGTCAAGGACTTGGTACCAGACTTGACGCACTTCTACAAGCAATACAAGTCGATCAAGCCATACCTGCAGAGGGACACTCCGGCACCTGATGTAAGACATGATCCCAATCACACACTTCCACCGAGCTTCCACTGACTCTTGCCAGGGCCGAGAATACCGCCAGACCAAGGAGGACCGAAGAAAGCTGGACGGCCTTTACGAGTGCATTCTCTGTGCCTGCTGCTCAACATCATGCCCTTCATACTGGTGGAATTCGGAGGAGTACCTCGGACCAGCCATCCTGCTCCAGTCTTACCGGTGGCTGATTGACTCCCGCGACGAGCGCAAGGTTGAGCGCAAGGACGCCCTTGACAACTCCATGAGCTTGTACCGGTGCCACACCATTCTTAACTGCACGAGGACGTGCCCGAAGGGTCTGAATCCCGGGTACGCTATCGCCGAGATCAAGAAGGAGATGGCTCTATGAGGAGGAGGGCGACGGAGAGAGGCGAGGAAAATCAGCACGTTAGAGAAACGACCTTTCTTTTGTCGACCGGAGCTAGGTTGAGTGAAACTACATCTGTACACTTGGTTGGTCGTATGCCTTCGCGCATTGGGTTTGGAGTTCACGTTGTCATAGTACGGATGAATTGATGTCCAGGTTTGAGCCAACACCACATATTGCTTCTCTCATGGCCGTCGGTGAGTGCAGGGAAGAGGTCTCTCTTGCCTCAGCAGGGTCGTGGTATGTTGCCTTCAAGATCTGACGGTCCGAATGACAACACTGTCAGGGTTATCACCGTGTTGCATTGCCCCAAGACATCCTGGGTCTTCTTCACGTGTCTATCGTCTTGCTTCGTCAAGATAAGTCGACCATGGCGGACGAGAACGGGTTGCAACCAGATGCGTCCTCAAAGCAGGTGGTTGTGCAATACAGGAATTGCACCTTCCTGATCTTTCTCACTTTAGCATCCTGCCCTTTCTCCTTGCTCTTCTCAATCGAGCATTATTCCTCGCAACTTGTTAGAATATCATTGCCCCCAGAGCTGCCACGTCTTTGCCAGCACCGCCCAGTCATGACAACATCATCAAATCATCACCTTCGTTGGTGATCTACCCGTGCTTCGACCAATCCTCCCTTTATTTCTCGCTCATGAACTTACCGTCTGACTGGTTCACCTCGCAGAATTCCTCCAAAACGCGCGGATACATTCAAGATGCTGCTGATCAAAGCCTTGTTCTCGTCCCTGCTCCTGAGCCTAGCACTGGCAGCGTCTGATGCGAGCCCTTCGATTACACCGCGTGCCGAAACCAAACCAACCTGTCTGTGTGAGTCTTCTACTGGGTATGTATCTATTCAAACCTTGAATCCCTTGCCCCGCCTTATTCTGTTCCTTGCTGACAGATAGCGACTACGGATGATCTCGTTCTTCTTGTTATCCTCCTCACCTAAACATTTCGTTACCGACCTCGTACGACTACAGACCTTGTTATTGCAACAACAACACTTACGTCGGCACCGATTCCTCTATTTCAGATCTGTCCGTTGCGGGTTGATAGAGCCCGATCCCACCCTGGCGCGACGAATCCTGGCATCAGTCGAGGCCGTTGTCACACAGCCTGCACGCAGCGCGCCCACCACGATCGACACGAGGCGTGCATATGCCACACATAGGAACATGTGAGTGTTCGACCTCAGCCCTGGCTACTGCCTCCGCTCCAGCGAAAACCTGCTGACCAAACGCTCTGTTCTTGGTGAAAGCGAGGATGACTGCAAATCAAGTCACGCGGGCAGACCAGCATAGTATACTGATCCTCAAGCAACTCTAACATCGCCACCTCCTGGCCCGGCCGACGGCGCCATCGCGGAACCTGGATTCCGCAACACAACAACCACGACCTGCTCTTGCGTTGACTTGGCGTGAGTCTCATGCACGTCTCAGGCAAGCGTCACGAACTCCCCTGCTAACCAAGCCGAATTTATGCAGAAGTTATCCATGGCCTCCAAATTTCTTTTGCCAGACTTCACTTGACCCGGATTATTCGTCAAAAATTCCCCTGGAGGGACCACACACAGCACCTTGCTTGTGCTGGACACAAATGTTTTCATGTCATGCAACTTCTCTCTACATGTTATCGTATCATTGCACAGAATCCCATGCTCTGCCGACTCCCCCGTCGACGCCGATGGTGGTTGAAGCTGTGGCCACCACAACACTGAGGACCACTGCATCCAAACCAGCCCCAAGCCTCTAGGCCAAGAGTCGACGCTGAGAATCGGAGTTCGGGAGCCTCCTGGCGGACGGTTTTCTACGTCAAAAAGAGCTCCGCCGTGGAAGCTGCCGCGGAAGAGCAAGAAGCACATGGGCTTGGGCAAGGATGTAGAGGATGGTTTGTTGACATGACTGGTGGACAAAGCCAAAAGATTGACGGCTGACGACTTGGGGAGGTAGTGGCAAGAAGTCTCCAAGAGTGCCACACTCGGACATCCTCTGGGTTATCGACACGAAGAGTGATGCTGATGGGTAGACTGGCGGGTGGATGACAACAAATTGGTCTATAACCTAAGAAAAAGAATCGATATAAGCATACGTTTTGATTCAGAGGCTGCTACGGGGTATAAGTGCTAATTCATCTATTTCTTGCCCATCTTGTCCAGGTATGCTTGCACGTCGATATCTTTGAGCAGATTCGCCTTGTCATGCACCTGCTTCTCCATATCAAGTTGGTAGTGTTTCATCTTTTCGTGTAAATCAGGAATGAAAGCACCCAGAAACCGAACCGCCAGCAATGCCGCATTGGTGGAATTATTGATAGCCACGGTCGCCGTGGGTACGCCTCTCTGCGAATTGTTGTCAGCATCAGAATAATGCGGCGTTGAAATAGACGGAAACAATTGGAACTTACCGGCATCTGCACAATACTCAGCAAGCTGTCCAGTCCATCCAGGTGCGTCGCCTTCACAGGGACACCGATCACTGGCAAAGGTGTGTACGCGGCAATCATCCCTGGAAGGTGTGCTGCGCCGCCCGCGGCAGCGATGATGACCTTGATGCCCTTGGCCGCGGCCTCAGTCGCCACCTCGGCCATCTTGGAAGGCGTCCTGTGCGCAGACGTGATGTCGACCGTCCACGGCACGCCGAACTGGTTGAGGATGTCGATGCCCGCCTTGAGCACGGGGAGGTCCGAGTCCGAGCCCATCGTCACCAGGACCAGCGCATCCCCCCGCTGCTGCGCTGTCGCCGCGGCCTTGGGCGCCTCCGACGGCCGCAGCGCCTCGCTCGACGCCTGCAGGCGCTCCTGCCGTATCTCGTCGGCGATCTGCATGAGCGGCTGCGCGTACGCCTCGAGCTCCTGGATCGAGCCGGAGCCGGTGAGGGTGATGTGGCCGATCTTGCGGCTGGGCTTGGACGCCTTGCCGTAGAGGTGCGGGTACACGGCGGTGCCCTTGGCGTACATGGTCTTGGCCTTTTCGACGAGCCTGTGGTGGGAGTCCGGATGTGCGCCGCCGAGGATGTTGATCATGATGCTGGAGGAGACGTGGGGCTCGAGGACCTCGGGGAGGGCTTCGTCGAGGATGGCGTACAGCTGGGCCTTGTACTGAGACATGTACGGCACGGCTTCGATGGTGTAGTGGCCCGAGTTGTGCGGTCGGGGGGCGATTTCGTTGACCATCACGTCTCCTGAGGCGGCGTGTCAGTTCTCATACGAGAAGAAGACATTTGTAGGAAATATAAACATACCGTCTTTGGTCACGAACATCTCCACCGCGAAGACTCCCCTTCCCCACAACTTCTCGACCACACTACATGCAACCTTTTGTGCATTCTCGCCCACTGAGGCAGGCACGTTTCTTGGTGGCATAAACACCTTGGAGCAGATGTTGTCCTCATGTACCGTCTCCACGGCGGGGTAGGGTATTAACCTCTTCGTCTTGCCGCTGTCGTCCTCTGTCCGGATGACCATGACCGCCAGCTCGAGCTCAAACGGCACCCACTTCTCCGCATAGCACGACAGCTTGCCAAACTCCTTCACGGCCTGCTCCAGATCCTTCCCGCCGGAAATCTTGAAGTTCCCCCGCCCGTCGTACGAGCCCTTGCGCGCCTTGAGCATCCACGGGAGCCCGAACTTCTCAGACGCCGCCCGCATGGACGCGAGCATGCCCTCGCCTTCCTCGATGGCCATCTGGTCGGCGATCGGCAGGCCCTCCTTGCCCAGGTAGTCCTTCTGCTCGAACTTGTCCTGGATCAGCCGCAGCGTCCGCCACGACGGGTGCACCGCGACCTTCTTCTTCGTCGTTCCCTTTCCCTCCCCGCTGGACCGCTCGATCTCCTCGAGCACGTCCGTCTCGATGTGCTCGATCTCGACCGTCAAGACGTCGCAGCCGGCCGCGAGCTCGCGGATCCGCGCCGGGTCCTTGAACGAGCCCACCACGTGCCCGGCGCTGCTGTTGATCTGCTTGGCGGGCGCGTCCGCCGCGTCCAGGATGGCGATGGAGACGTCCAGCGGCGAGGCCGCCTCGCAGAGCATGCGGCCGAGCTGGCCGCCGCCGAGGAGGCCGATTGTGGGCTTTTGGGCGGACATTGTTGAGGGCGTTGGGTTGGCCTGATGGACGCCTTTGAGCGGACGACGAGATGTGGGAAGATATCTACAGCCCAAGTTTCATTGTCGTTGGTAGAAAATGGGTTGACTCAATGCTGCGTTGATCATGAGAAATTCTGCGAGGCCATTACTTACATGAATTTGGAAGTCAATGTGGGTTCAAAGTGCCCATTTGCACCAATCGCGTGCATACTTACGAGGCTAAGCCCCTAACCCTGTTGTTGTGTTGATCATCCAAGCAGCTTCTTTGACTGAAGTCTTCGACGTCGGCTTCAACAAATCACTTCTCATCTCATGAAGGCAATGGCGCACTGAAGATCCCCGCTTTGCAATTAGTATCATAGCACTTATGAGCGTTGCCAAACTCTGGCAAACCGAGGGATTGCTCATATGTACGGGACATGCGCGCGCCAGGAAGAGGAAGCGAGAAAGAAATTGGAACGCCGGGCCGAAGTCTGAGGATGCAGACCCAATAACAAACAAATGTGAGGAGCGAAGGGAGTGGTCACGAAGATCATCAGCTGCTTTACATTTGTCGTGAAGTGTGTTGATCCAGGCTGTAGACTGGACTATTAACCACTTACCACGACAAGATGGACGACCTTCAAGATGCGGCTCGTCTAGAGGGTATCACCCAATCGCAACAGTGAGTTTGGTGATATTTGACAGTCCTGCCTTCAGAAATATTTGAATCTGTCGTTACTGACACAATTATTCTACCAGTCCTCTGAAACTATTCGACTTGGCCCAGAGCCAAGGCAGATTTCTGTACGCTTGCGCGCCCATGGTGAGGTACAGCAAAGTGCGCATTTCCCTACCTGGTATCAAACGGGGACACTTTTGGTCTGATCAGTGAGACCAGCTGGCCTTCAGGCAGACAGTACACGCCTACGGGACAGACCTATGTTGGACACCCATGATACTGGCCAAGGAGTTCAACCGCAGCGCCGTGGCTCGGGACAGCGGTGCGTGTGCCTCCTGCACAAGTCCAGATCACCTACGTGATGAAGAAACTCCTCCCTGACGACGGTGCTAGACTTCACAATAGCAACAAGCGGCCCACAGCCACCGACAATCGTCCAGTTCGGCGCAAACGTACCCCTCGAGGTAGCGCGGGCCTCATCGCTCGTGGCCCCTCACGTGCAAGGCGTAGACCTGAATTGCGGCTGTCCGCAGTCGTGGGCGTGCGCCGAGACCCTCGGTGCCGCACTGTTGGAAAAGCGCGAGCTCGTGAGGGACATGGTGCTGGAGACGCGGTCGAGGCTGAGAGATGAGGGCTGGGCCGTGGGCATGGAGAAGGATATCGACAACCCCAAGGGTCGGAGCGTGAGCGTGAAGATACGGGTGCACAAGGATTTGAGGTGAGCCTCAACGTTCACTTTTTTCAATCTTCCCGTTGTGGCTTTTTTTTGGGGGGGGGGGGGAGGGGGAGGTTGGCTCACTGAATGTACCACAGAAAAACGACCGACTTCATAGACACCGTCCTGGGCCATGAACAGTGCCGCAATATCGACTTCCTCACCATCCACCCGCGGACGAAGAACACACCCTCCACGGCGCCCATCAATCTCGAGGCGCTGGAGTTGCTCACAAACAAGTACGGAGACAGGGTGCCGATCCTCGTGTCCGGGGACGTCTTTTCCATGGGCTCACTGCCGTACACCTCACCCTACCTGGTTCCGAGAGAAAACAACAACGACGACGACAAGGGCCTACCGCATCTGCCGAGACTCCGCGGCCTCATGTCCGCACGCGCGCTGCTCGCAAACCCGGCCCTGTTCGCGGGCCACGAGGCCTGTCCGTGCGAGGCGGTGGAGCTGTTCATGAACAACGTCGCGAGGGCGCCGCTGCCGCTGAAACTGGTCCAGCATCACTGTATGTCGCCCCCCTCTCCCAACCTCCCCCCCCCCCCCAACCCACACATACATACTCCCCTCGTGCTGTTTCGATAGAATGGGTTGGCTGATCCCGACACCGATGCAAGTGGGTGAGATGTGTGCGCCGGGGTACGGACCGGACAAGCATGCTCTTCTCAGCAAGAAGGAACGGGCCCAGGTGTATGACTGCACGAATATGTGCGACCTGATTGATTTTATGGATGAGAAGATGAAGGGTATTGGGGGACGGGACGGGATCCGCAGAGGTGTGACAACGTCGAGGAGGATAGGAATATAGTATTCGCTCACGAAGAAACGTCAAGGGAGAAGTGAAGTTGGACGAGGTTATGGGCTACGACACGTTGCGGATTGATCGGCGCAACGAAGTCAGGTAATTAGACATAGAAACAATACAATGTCGAGCATAAAACGGGGGCAACAAGTCTTCAACGGTCGTGTGTCGATGATTCCGCAGGTTGAGGATATCGAGACGCTTGGTTCTCGTCGAATTCCGGGGTGACAGTGATGCCAGTGGATAGAGATTATTTAGCATGGGTGGACTGCTGTGCTGTATGGCGTAGTCACTAGTTCAGCATCTTGGACGATGAGCAAGATAGATGGATGCCACATTGGGCGCGATTGCGACTGCCGACTTTCGCTGCGTAAAGAGAGCATGCTTAAAATGTACACGGTTTACTCCTCCGAGTCACCCCTTTCGCGAGATCAGTCCCTTTTGCCCAGGGACTACCTCCTGTATCCCCCTTCTCGCAAGATGTGAGGTCCAGGCCTACTGCTGCCCGTCGCAGACCATGAGTCCTCGGCATCCATGCGACCATCCCCGAGGTTTCGTAATAAATTGCCGCCCGCCGTCTGTTGTCCGTTGCGTTGTCCAAAAATTAGTGGCCGTGGGCGTGCTCCTCGTCCTCGTCCTCCTCGACCAGCCAGTCCTCCACGGGGGCGGCGGGCTTGCCGGCGGCGGGGGCCTCCTGGCCCTCGACCTCGACGGCCATGGACTCGTACTCCTTCAGGGAAGAGGCGAGGTCGGCCTCCTCGGGCGACTTGGGGGCCTTGGGCTGGGAGAAGTCGAGCACGTGGCCCTTGGCGTCCGAGTCCTTGACGGGTGTTGGCTTGTAGGCCTTGAGTTCTTTCAGGTAGAGTTCTTGGACGAAATCGGCTGGTAGGTCGAGGAAGGTGTTAGTATACGCATCATATAGGTGTGGATCGTGGTGGTAGGCACGACGGAATGACGTGTTCGTGTGGAGTGCGCGCAGCAGGCCGAATCTGTGGGGAGTGGTGATCGGGTATGCATAATTCTCTGGCGGCGGAGGATGATGGCCGTCGGCGGCGATGGGAGCTTGGAGATCCGCACCAGTCCGGGTCGTGACGTGATGCTATCTCCAATCTCCGATGCCAGCGGTATTTCGTCGTCCTCGGCCAGCGGCTCCCATCCATCCAGGCTCGCGTGGAAACCCCTCGCTGCATCGGGAGAAAATCTGTTCGAACGTACCTCTTCGCGAGACGGTAGGGTTGAGGAAGGTCCTCATCTGGATGGCGTTGCGGCCAGCAAGTCGAGAGACAGCGGCGATAGCCCGGCGGCTCTGCAATTAATCGGTCAGACAAAACAGTCCACTCTTTCTTCCCCTCGTCTCCTGCCAGTCGCAAGACGCATGGAGGGGTCAAGACGTACAGAAGAGCGGGACACGGAGGAGAGCATCTTGACGTGTGTGGGGTGCTCAATTGACGCGTGGCGGGGGGAGGAGCAGGGCGTCGGTTGGGTTTTGAGGGATGGTGTTGAGGTCTTTTGCAGGTAAAAAAGCTAAAACGGACCGGGCGGGTGAGGTCGGCGCATCATACCAAGAGGCCCGAGCTTCCACTGCAGGTTCTCCTAGTCGCAGGCCCGCTCGCTTCTTCCTTTCGCCTCCCAGCCAGTCACGTGTCTCCCCCCTTCTCCAGACCAAACCTCGCAGAAAGAGACCCACTTTCTCCCCCGCATCGAACGACCCCTTAGTTCACTGTGTGGCCTGACGGTCTCATCAATGATCACTCCCTTCACCACAGATCCGCGGGATGTCAGCCAACTCCAAAGATGTCATCGCGTGTCGATGTAAGAGGTTTCTATTCACGCCAACAGCTCCTCAGCGCGCGGGAACGCTAGTTGGAATGAGGTCATCTCATCATTTCACAATGTGGTCAATATCAATGGTTGCTGCTCTCGATAACATGCCTCGTTCGGAAGAAGGATGAGTTCACTCTAATCGTCAATTTTGAAATATTCTCTTTCCTCCGGCTTTTCCCAGTGTGAACCGAATTCCTTCTGCGAGAACGGTATTGATTCCAATCCAAGCCAAAGCAGTCTTTATTCAAGTCTTTCTACCTTCCGGAAAGAGGAGAAGAAGAAGAAAAGAAGAGATAATCACGATTCCCAACGGCCGTTCACTCATTCAAACCAATGCGTCTCCTACTTGCCCACGTACTGACGCGTAGAATAGCGAGCCATTGGCATCTCGTCACCCTGCTCAACGTACCCGGTCCGCGGCGACATCTTGCCGGCCGCTTTGAACGCGGAGTTCTGCTTGCTCCGCCGCATCACAGAGACGCCCTTGATGCCGGCATAGGCCAGGTACATGATGGCCGCGATGACCGCGTACGCGATGTTCCAGGCGTTGGGCGCGTGCGACAGCTGCAGGCCCAGCCCGCCGTTGATAGTGCCAATGATCAGCCAGACGCGGCCCCAGTACAGATGCACATAGCTGAAGACACCCCTTGCGCCCGTCTTCATGTACTGCATGTGGTGAATCTGGCCGAGCGCGGGCTGGATGGCGAGCAGGCAGACGGCCACCGTGCCGAGCAAGGTGTGGCTGTTGTTGAAGAGCTACAGGTGCGTTAGCATGATTACTTCCCCCCACCAAAAGAGACGGAAAGGGATAGCGTCTCCAGTCTGGTGGCACTTACCAGGTTGCGCTGCTGCGCTCCATACACTCCCAGGCCGAAGAACGCCCACATGGACAACCAGGTGATCATTTGCCAGCCAGCGTGGACCTGCCATTTGCCGATGAGCGGCATGACCGCAGAGCCGAGCGGGTAGAACACGGCGAAGCACAACGCCATGCCCAGACCATGCGCCCAGATGACCGTTCGGTTCGGCTTCGCAGCCTGCGTCACGCCGCCGGTCGACCCCGTAGTCGCCGGCGTCGTCGCGGCGCTGGTGAACGGGTTGCTGTCGGTCGCGATCGTCGCCTGGGTCAGGTCCAGGTTGAAGGACGTGTGGCCGTCATGGTACGAGATGCTCTGAGCCGGACTGGTGCTGTCGAGCGCCGAGCCCGCCTTCCACGCGCCGATCCATTGTGAGCTGGTGCTCGACGTGCTCAGCGTCCCGCTGGACCAGGACTTGCAGTCGGAACACTGGATGTTGGCCACCATTTTGCCATTGGAGACGCCGCTGCCCGCCATGAGCTGGAGGGTCGACGCGGTCGACGCGCTGTACTGGGGCTGGACCTCGCCCTTGCCCTGCCGCGACGACACCGTCACGTTGCCGGTGCCGCTCGCGTACATGATGAGCATGTTGGCGCCAGCCATCTCCTCCGTGCCGAAGCCCACGGCCACCCACGAGTAGGTCGTCGGCGCCGAGATTTGTATATACATGTTGCCGGAGGTGGAGGAGGCTGATGCTGATGGGACGCCCACTGCGAAGCAGACGTTGCTGGCGCCTGAGGCGCATGTGCTGATGGGTTCCGCATTGGCTGTTGTAGCGGCTGCTTGTTGTGTCAGTCACTGTATTGTTGTGTGTGTGTTTTCCACAAGACAACATTGCCAGTGAAATTTTGCTATTTATGGGATGACTTACACAATACCGCCGCAATCGCGGCCGTCAAGCCGATGGTCGTTTGCATCTCGAGGTTCTGGCTCTTCACGACAGGATGAATGTTTGTCAAACCGGAGGTTATACCAGAGAAGTCAACAGCGTCAGAGGATGAGGGGCTGTCAGAGTGATATGTAAATCTGGTACGGATCTGATACTTCCATCAGAACGCAGTCCGGAAGTATAAATTATCAGAGCAGGTATAAGCTACGACCGAGGATCGAGGGGTGGGGGTGTGGCATGTGTCTAACATATATACCACGGTTGCACATGCCCGAAACTAGGCTCGAGGGAAAGTGACAAGGAAGGAGGGAGATGGGAAGGGGTCCAGTCAACTGGCGCTGTCTCGTCGTCTCTAGCACGCACAAGACGCACAACCCAACCGAAGTGATGAGCGAGTTATAGGTCTGTGTCTCGCCCGGGTGATGCTCATCAATGCGGACCAGCCAGCAACGACACGGTACGCACACACACCCCCCCCCCCACCCAAACACAACAAAGCCGAAAGCGACAAGAAGAAACTGATGCCCAGGAAACCTTGTGCGTCGGCGATCTGAGCCGCTGCATGGGTGGTCCCTCCTGTCCCACGGACTTGGGCTGGGGGAAAAAAAGATTCATGGAAATCAGGACGGACCCTACCTGGCTACCTACCTCTGGGCGGAGCCCGTGGGATGTCAGCAGTAGTGAGAAACAGTAGTGACAAGTGAGAAACAGAGTGACGCGGCCCCGCCAAGGATTTGCGAGTGCGTTAGACAGGTTGGTATCCTAAAACATTGGCGTCCAGCCAGATGAGAAAAGCCCCCCCCTCAGCGCGCGCTGTGGACGAATGCCGATTACTCCTTGGAGCCTCCGGCAAGCCCTTGACAAGACCGCTCGCGAGGCAGGCTCTTGGCTTCCTAGTATTTTTTTCTTGGGATGAGTCGAACGAGACCCACGACCTTGATAAGCCGTCTGCTGGGCGCGGGAAACCAAGCCAGCCACCAAGACGTTGGATCACCGAAGCATACCTCGAGATCGGGCACGAGCGTCGCGGTCCCCAAGAGTTGCCGCAGCTTCTTGAGAAACCCTCCCAAGACCACATGCAGCTGCGCCAGTCAGCACATGTCTACCACCCTAGTCAGCAGTTGGTCAGGTCGCTCCCGTGCCTGCGAATCCTCTGGGTACCTCTCAGTTCTGTTTTCGGTGTTCTAGGGCTGCCCTGAGCCGCCTTGTGTCATCGATCTCAGCCTAGCTTCTTCAGCTCGTCGGACCGTCCACACCAAATGTAACCAGGCCAGTAATCGCCCATTCTGGAATGTGTTCCAGCTGAGCGGACCCAGGGCGAAAAGACGCTAAGCCCTCATCCGATAAGCTTTTTTTTGGGGGGGGCTTATACGTCTAACCCACGGCCCTAGAGAGCATGAGACGAGTCGAGTCACATCGATTCGAGTCGTATCGAGTCGTCTCGATCTCCGAACTTTGACAGCCGAGCAAGCGTCCCCCTCCAGGGGAAAAAAAAAATCAGAGCACGACGGGTCGTGCTTGAGCCGTAACTCGTGCGTGTACTATGGTATCACGAGAACGGGTACACCTCGCTCGAGTCGTGCGTGTGCGCGCGCAGGGAGGATTGACCGCCTAGACTTGGCCATACAGCACAGCCTCAGGCACAGAGCTGCGCTCGTGTGGAGAGACACCAATGGGATGCCGCGTATTATTTTGTTCGTTCGGGGCACGTGCAAGTTGGCAATATCTTCATCTCTTGGCTTTTTTTCTCCGGCGGGGGTAATGTGGACCTTGGGTGATCTATGGCAGAGGCAGGAAAGTGTAAAGTCCCAGAACCGCTCCAGCAGTTTATCCGGAAGCGAGGGCGCAGTCCAATCTCGCCCTCGTCGGCGGGGCTCACACGTCGGGGCGTCCCGATGGTGTCTGGGCTCTCCCGAGGAAGCTGGACGCGATGTCACCTCCGTCAAAAAATAAACACCCCGGCCCGTCATCAGGGATTCCCAGCCTAGCCCGGGCGTTTGTGTGTTCAGATAGGGACCGTCAGTCAGCGCAATCTATCGTCTCGCCCCGTGGGCGACGTAAATTGGCCACGTGTGTCTCGACCGGAGGACGATTCCAACAGGAAAAGCCGGCAGCAAATACAAATCGGCGAGCACATTTGTGCGCCTGCTGGAACAAGGTGCACTGCACCATGGAGCAACTTGAAACGGGTGCTGTTGTGGGTGTTGTAGGAGGAGTGCTAGCCCCCTCTCCTTGTCCAAGCATAATCAGCAATGCTATCAAACTCCTTGCGCGAAGTACTATGTACTCTAATCCTCTCACCCTGTAATCCTGCAAGGTTCGGCACGTTATTAGCCTCGGGAGTGCTGCCGAGGACCCAGGGCAGGGGGGTCCCCCGGTCCCCGCTCCTTTGACAGCCGGGCGCTGTTGCCGTTGAAGAAGATGAACGAGATGTCCAGAACGACTGTTTGCAGCGCGTCGTACACAGTACTATGTATGCACTACATTCTACTTTGACATATCAAAGTAGTATGCAAAGTCAAGGCCCGTGTGTCGACCGATCCGTCCTCGAAGCAAATCTGTTTGCGGCTCTTGGCTTTCTCTTGTCCCAGAAGGAGCTGACGACGACGACGACGACGACGACCTTGGTTGTCGCAATTGCAAATCCAAAGAGAAATAATGAAACCCGAGAAGGTTTAGTCCTCTGATATACAGTAGGTATGACGTCCTCCAACTGTCTTGGTCCCCCGAGCTCTGCATACTAGTACTACAACTCGCCCCCACCTGTGCGTCCGGCGGCCCAATTGGAAAACGCCCTGCCAACTCTATTATGTGGACACCCTCTCACTTATACCGCAGTAAAAGAGAGTGGGAGAGTAGAGAGCCTCGCCGTTTCAGACACGAGCAAGCACCAATCCCGCCAGACCCACCCGCCACCGAACCTGAGAGCCTGATATTGGCGCCCCGTCCCGACCTTCTCTGCCCGTCCGTGTCAAACGTCCGATCTACGTCTAATGTCTTGCAGGAAAAGTAGAGACTATTGCGTGCGTCGATCACCAGTGCTGTTCCTCCGGCGTGGCTTGTCCGGGCCACGCAATGTCCTGTCAGAGTATGATGAAATCTTGTAGGACAGAGGCTAAGCACGTGCAACACACTGCCACGCGTGCACTTGTCTTGGCCCGAGGTATGGGCGAAGAGAAAGGGGTGTGCGAAAAAGGACTCCCGAACGTCCATCTGAGGGGGGGCCGGGCCCGGAACAAGATGAAGGAAGAACAGAAGCCACCAGATCAGATCGTCGTTCTAATTAAGCTTCATCTGTCCTCTCTGCAGTTTTGAAACATATGCACGCTTGGACTTAAAGCTGACAGTGGCCCACGCCTACGGTAATGGGAACCCACCAGCAAGGCCCCACGGATGCCCGCCCACCCTTTATGGATTGCGCGGCAGGATTCACCACCACTAGCTGGTTGCTTCACGATCCCGCCCCCCCCCCCCCACGGGGCGCCCGAAATAAATGTCATATGTACGACGGACTGTCGTTATCTACTCTTGCACTCTCAACGACACGGCAGCAGGTCGGATGCGCTACTGTGAGCCAAGTGAAGGTTCTTACCGCCGGTGCTTCATGACCGTGGTCAGTGCCCCCTCTTTGAGTGCTGACTACGATCAGCATTTCGGCGTTCTACGGAGTCCCTTGATTGAAAGTCTCGAGAAGGCTTCGTCTTCGACATAGCGGCATGCACTGCAATGACTTCTCTGGCAGTGATTTCGTCCACTCATGATAACTTAATTCCATTACTCAACCTAAAGTTCACGCCTTAAACTCCTGATGGCATCCAAGCAGTACCATTATCTCCCGCTCTAGGGACTGCTCTCGTCATAACAGACGACCCTTTCCTCAAAAAGAAGAAAGGACTCCTGTAACTTGCGCTGCCATCCGCCAGACTGGCATTGTTGAGATCTGAATCATGGCCCAACCCAAGTGAGACAGACGATCGTTTTCCAGACCACGAGATGTTCACTTCTCTTCTCTACTCCCATGTAGCGTGTATTCTCTGTCCTGTATAGCGCTCTCGAGGCCTGCCGTCTACCCGTCCGTGACGCCGCTCAGAAAAGAGATCTCCTCCAATGTCTTGTGCATACTTGTTTACGCATTCTGGGCGAATGCAAACCCATTAGAATTCAGCAAGCTCTGGCTCGCCACGAAACTGAAGCCGCCGAAAGGATTCTCGTCGGACCGCGGGCTCGCGGGGCTCAGCTGCTCCGCCATCGAATTCCGTGGACTCAGGCTGAGCGCCGTGAACTCGTCCGAGAAGTTCTCGGCCAACTCGGGATCGGTGATCATGGGCTGGATCGGCGGCTCCACCTCGCGGGCAGCGAGCTTCTTCCAGTCGATGTGCCTGAAAAAACGATGACCTTTGATGATGGCGAGATCCTTGGGCATGTGGCTTCCTAGACGCTTCTTGGGGTCCTTCTTGAGCAGGCGCGTGATGAGATCCTTGGCGTCGTTGCTCAGAAAGTAGGGCAGCGCCACCTTCTGCTTGAGGATGTTCTGCTGCACCTTACGGTTGTTGTTGCCCGGGAAGGGCGCGGAACCGACCATCATATCATAAGCCAACGCACCGAGGGACCACCAGTCAACGGCCTTTCCGTACTTCTCACCCTTTACCACCTCGGGCGCCATGTACTCGACCGTGCCGAGGATGGAGCTGCACGATGCGTCGTCGGTCGCGACTTTGGACAGTCCAAAGTCTGTGAGAAGCAGGTGACCCTCAGAGTCCAGAAGGATGTTCTCGGGCTTGAGATCGCGGTAGATGACACCGAGGTCGTCGTGCAGGTGCGCAAGAGCCAGAACCATCTCGGCCAGATAAAAGGCCGAGCGCGTCTCGGAGAACATGCGCTCCGCCTTGAGGTGGTGAAATAGCTCTCCACCCTGACCGTACTCGAGAATGAGATACAGCTTCTCCTGGTCCTGGAATGCATAGTAGAGCTTGACCACAAAGGGGTGCTTGTTGACCGACTCCAGGATCTGGCGCTCATTCTTTGTCTGCTCGATAAGCTTCTTGTGAATAACAAGTGAGGCCTTCTTGAACTGCTTTTGGGCGTAAAGCCTGCCCGTGGTGCGTTGCTTTACCAATATCTGCATTATCGTTAGCGATCGGTACAGACCGCAGCCAGCCCTTTGATCTTCATCCATAGCCATCCCAAAGATCGACGTCCGGGAGGGGTCCTCAGGGATGTTCTCCATGGAATAGCCTCCCGCGGGACAGCACCTCTCGGAGCAACCTCTGTTGCATGACCTTCGGGCATATATAGACGGGTATACTTACGACTGTTCCGTAGGCGCCCTTGCCGAGACAACGCAAAGGCTCGAAATCATCCGCTGTCATCTTGCGAGGCGCACTGGCCGGCACACCCTCCATGTCACCATCGAAAACGCCATCTGCGTGCGCGGCACCAAGACCGGGCGCGCTCGCGCTGACGAAGTCCTTGTCCAGGTTGATCTCATAGTGTGCCGATGTGTCCGAGGACGCCTCATCGCCGCTGCCCTCGCTACCGTAGCTGCTCTGTGGTCGGCTGCCAGCACCGCCCGCCGCGCCGCGAACTCGCTGGGGGAGCGCCAGCGGGGAGAGGCTGCTGCGGCGCGTGACCGAGCTCGCGCGGGAGCCGCTGGGGCTGTCAAGGTTGAGCGTCTCGATCTGGGATCGCAGGAGGGAGATGCCGCTGACGGCGGGGGACTGGCCGGCGGGACGTAAGGCGGGGCTGCAGTTCGCGCTGACGACGTCGTCGATGACTGGGTTTCGGGAGCGCCGGCCCCGCAGGACAGGTGTCGCGGTATTGTCGGCAGCAAAGAGTCGAGGGGTGGCGCTGCCATATTCGGACGCTTCGTCTCCTGAGCCGTTCTGGGCCTGGAATCCACGGACCACGGTCGTGGCCGTGGGTGCGTTGCCTCGTATCATCTTCGGGACGACGTGGCGAGAGCCGAGCGGATATTTTTCAGTTCGAGGATCTATCACGGAGAAATGACCGCGATGATACTATGGCGGCTCAGGTTTCTGCGTCAACCTGTGGAGGGCGGCGATTCACGGTGCGCCGCGACGGGCTTCTGGGTCCTTGCGCGAGTCGGCGAAATCGTTGCGGGAGAGTCTCTGGCAGCACTGGAGGCGCATCTGATACTTGAAGAAGGTGAAGGAAAAGGAGGATTCGTGAGTATCGTTACTGGTATGCATTTGCAAAGGTTTGATAGTCGATTCTGATGGTTTGTTAGACTGGTGGTCTGGTGAACAGGTCACTTGGAAGAAGTGGAAGGAGGAAGTCAGACGTAGGACGGCAATATCGAGGAAAAGGGTGACCACATGCTTGAAATCTTGAAATTTGGTTCCCGCGGTCCTGCGCAAGGATTGTGGGCCCGGGCAAGAGCCTGCACATGTGGCGGCTGGGCCTGAGGTGATTTTTTCTCAATTGCAGCAACGGGCCTGCGGGCCTGGCAGGCGATCGGCGGGGCCAACCCCGGGCCCTGTCAGGGCTGAACTTCAAGGTTTGATTGCCTGATTGCCCAACTTTCTGTGAGCGGACGGGCCGCGCTGGGGCCCTTCAGGGGCCTCGCCAGGTTGAGGTTGGGCTCCGGCTCGCAGGACTGGAGCACTGGAGCACACTGGACTGGGACAGGCAGCAAACGTGAGCGGCCAACCCCGCGAAACAAGGTCACAATCAATCCGACACCCAATGAGACCTTCCCTTTCCAGCCCAGGTTTCACCAGGGCTCGGGTTACTGCGGCTTTGTGAGTCTCGACCGCTACGTTTTGTTGGTTCTTTCTCCATTACTATGTAAAGACCAGCCTCGTCCCGCTCGTGCACTTCATTACAAAAGTGTTCGCTCACACACACACGGAGCATGGATTTGTGTGGAGTGGGGATTTGGTAATGATTCCCTTGATTTGCTGGCCTCAATAAGCTGAGTCATACATTGGGAGACATTGCAATTAAATATATCTCCTGGCACCCTTGCCTCGTGCAGCGAGCCGTCGTGACACCTCGCGTGACACCGCTAGTCAGACCAAAAAGGCCACACACTTCGAGACATGTGAATCGTCTGAGGAGAATATGTCAAAACCAAGGCTTCTCAAATCAGTTGTCTCTGTCAAGCTGGCGAATTCGTCTGTTTGCCATATGGAGAATAACGACAAACATGTAGTTTCTGGACCAAGTATTGCAACAAAAGGTCACCATGTTCCTTGCAAATGTGAGGGCCACGGTATCCCGAGCGGCCATGACTTCTGCCGTGACTCGCAAGATGGCATCACTACCAACCTCCATATACCAGATTCTGCATCAACATGTCCTCGAATCAAATTCGGAGATCCTAGGAAAATCTCGACTTTTTCACAAGGACAAGGGATATTTCACAACAGCCTGCACGAGCTGACATCAGACGCACATATGCTCCGGGGTGACTGAAGAGTGACGCCGAGAAAGGCTAACACCAAATCGAGCCCGGCTGCAAGCAGTGCACGAAGTTCGGGCTCTTTGCAGTGTACCAAAACGGAGAAAGGGCCTGGTATGGGGGTACCTCGCAATAATGGTGTGCTGTCTGCAAAAGATTCAAGTGCAGCTGTGATCTGCGTTGCTTATTTGCGATGAGCCGGCCTTTGATCGCATTATGCTGGGTATCTTGACGCACTATCCTCCGCCTCCCGCCTCTGCCTCCTCAGAGAGCCTCCATCTCGTTCCGGGCCCAGAGCTTGATGGTCCGATCGTGACTGCCCGACACGATCCATCTGCCGTCCCTCGAGATGTCCACGGAGCTGACCGGTGCCGTGTGCGACTGGAGAGAACTGATGAGGGAATAGTCGTCCATCGAGTAGACGTTGACCTTCCTGTCGAACCCACTCGAGGCAAAGAACGTGGCCGACTTCTTGGGCATCTGCGCGCCCTTCTCGTCCGGACCCGGGGCCTCGCCCTCCACAGGATCGTCGAGACCCCTGAACACGCGCAGATCCGTCACGCCGGATGTGTTTCCCGCCAGGTTTCCGCCCGAATGCACCTTGCGCACGTCCCAGACCTTCACGAACCCGTCCAGAGACCCCGTCAATATCCGATGACCGTCTATCCAGCCTGAGGAAGTGATGGGCTGAATGTGTCCTTCACACAACATGATCGTGCGACCGCTTCTCAGGTCCCACACTCGTCCAACACTGTCCATGCCCGCTGTAGCGACCAATGCACCTTCGGACTGGAAGCTGGCAGTCATGACTGCTCTCGAATGGCCTTCCTGGCACAGGATCTCGCTCCCAGTGGTCACATCGTAGAGTCGCCAGGTGGTGTCGTCGCAGGCCGTTGCCACGTATCGACCCGAAGGGTGGAACCCGATCTTGTTGACCTTGGTTCCACCAGCCTGTGCGAGCGAGGAGAAAGGCGTGTCTCGCTCGAGCGACCACAGGTGAACAGCACCATCTGCTGACGACGATACCAGCCGGACCGTGTCGCTCCCAGGGTCTACCAATCCAGGGGCCCAGTCGACCCCACCAATCTTGGCAGTATGCCCCCTCAGTGTCTTTTTGACTTCAAGTTCTGGCGCGGAGAGGACCTTCAAGCTGCCACCCCAGTCACCCGTGGCGCAGAGCTGGCCTTCGGGTGCGAGCCTGACCACACTCAGGTATCTCTGTCCTCCAACTTGTGAGCTCTGGAGCTCAAAGTCCTGCAGCTTTTCCTTGATCTGCTTTCGGTGCTTCACGTGCGTCCGAAGTGGTATCTTGGCCTCCTCTCGCTGGAACTGCACCCGTCGTTTTGCCCGCGGCAGGGAGTATTTGGCGACTTCGATCCGCGCCTGCAATAGCTCGTCGTCGCCTCGTGTGTAGTATTCCTCCTCCTGTTCTTCGTCGTCTTCATCCTCGGGCGCATCTTCCATGTCGACGTCGACACCTTCCTGGTTTTGAGCTTTGGCCTGCTCGGTCTCGGTCGTCAGGATCTCTCTCAGTCGTTCGCGGCGATCGGCAGGGTTGTTTTCTCCAAAGAGTGTGATCGGCACGCCTCTCTCGCGCAGCATGGCCTTGATTGCCTCATCGTTTGTAGGGACGGCGATGCGCGCCGCGAGACGCTTCCGCTCGAATTGAGAAAGCAATGCCGACGCATTCTCGCCGGTTCCGAGATCGTAATTGTAGTCATTGGCTAGGTGGACGGTCAGCGCAGTCCTGAGAGCTCAGAACAGAATTTGATACTCACGGACTTGATCTATCGTCATCCCCCCATCCTGCGCAGAGGCATTCCAGTCAGTCGAGCCGCGTGCTGTTTGGTTGCATTTTTGAGCACATCGAAGCCTTGTCGAGCTCTAGGTGGGCATTCTTACCTCGTCCATGTGGTCCTCCACATACGCCTTCCGCGAAGGGTGCATCATTTTCGAGACGTGATGTGAGTTGGCGAGTTGGAAGATGCAGGTGTGGGTGTCGATGACTCTGTCACAATGTTCAGAACGTCGAAGCTCAAGTCTAGCCTGTAGACTTTGTTTACAAAGTTGAGGCAGGAAGGGCACGGCTGTTGTTACTTGCCTGCCGCGCCGCTGAGATAACTTCCCGACTGCCACCGACCCACTACACTATTGACGACAAGGACTTTGCGCTAATCCAGTCCGAGAGCGAGTGATAACCTGGCCCCACCTTTTTTGGAGGTGATCGTCAACCCTGACTTGTCAAGCGCCGCTTTGGTTTGTTCGTCTCCCAGCACTTCAGTTCTTTCCTCTTCTTCACGTCGCCTTGATCTTGCACCGTCTGCCTCGCGTCGTCATCCCTTCACACGTTTCAGACAGCAATCGCTCGCCGCCTCCAAGCTGCCCTCCTCATGGTGTAAGATTCATCGACTGCAACAATGGCGAGCATCGATAGGTATCGACCGCCTCGCGAGGGCTATCAACCGCCGTCTCTCCCCCCCAAGCCAGTCGTCTCCGCGCGCCCCTCCAAGTCGCCCTCGAACCGGCGCGATGTCCCGCCCGCCGTCCCTTCGCCACCAACACACTCCTCACGCACATCCTCGCTGCCACCACAGTCCCGACGCGGCGCGCCCTCACCAGCGCATCCCTCGCCCACGAGCGCATCCCGGCCGCGGGCCAACCAGTGGTACTTTACGACGGACGAGGTGCTCAGCTCACCCAGTATCGTGGATGGCGTCGCGCCAGCTGATGAGAGGCTGAGGAGGGCAAAGGGTGTCAATTTCATATTACAGGTTGGGGCTATGGTGCGGCTGCCGCAGACTACGCTCTGGGTTGCGGCTGTGTTCTTCCATCGGTTCTACATGCGTTGTAGCATGTCTGAGGAGAGAGGAGGCATACATCATTACGTGAGTCCTCCCACGATAACTGACCTCCCCGTCTATTCTCGATGGCTCTAGGTTATGTGGCCGGCCTCTGTAGTTCTGCTCTACATCGCGATGGCACTGACATAGCCGTTCATGATGAATAGAACATTGCGGCGACAGCACTCTTCCTTGCGAACAAAACCGAAGAAAACTGCCGGAAGACGAAGGATTTGATCTACGATGTCGTCAAAGTCGCGCAAAAGAATCCCGGGCTTGTCGTGGACGAACAGAGCAAGGAGTACTGGAAGTGGCGCGACAGCATCCTCATGCACGAAGAGATCATGTTGGAAATGTTGACCTTCGACCTGATGGTGGACAACCCGTACCAGCGCCTGTACGAGTGCTTGACCCAGCTGGACATGCTTCACCACAGACCCATCCGGGACGCGGCCTGGGCTTATTGTTGCGACTCGGCTTTGACGGTTCTTCCCCTGCTCATGAACGCGAGAGAAATTGCTATTAGTGCTATCTACTTCGCAACGGTGTCCCTCGGCGAGAAGATCGAAGATGATAGGGACGGAGAAGCCTGGTGGCGGGTACTAAAGGCCGACGAGTCACTGCTGCAAACGGCAATCAGTGTAGTGATGGACTTTTACTCAGAGAACCCGCTGAGAAAGTCGGATTCTCGATACCAAGGGTCACCAGCCTTCAGCCTCGAAAACACTCGAAGAGGCCGAGACTTTCCCAGCCAGACTGAGGGTGGATCTAGTCACAATGGCACGCCCATGGATACAAGCCGTGGCGGCACCCAGAGCCCGCGGGCTCGAAATCAGAGCAGAGCGGACCGAGAGGACGAGGACAACGGCAAGGCTGGCAGCAAGAGGGAAACAGACGACGGATCGATGGATATGGACGAATCTCAAACCAAGGGCGACTCTGGCGCTACGCTGAAAGCCGCGGCAAATGACGTCGGACGCACGAATGGGACAAGCAACGGACTGATCTCGCCCGTGGTGAAGCGAAAGACCCCGGACGTGGAGATGGCCGACGCTGCGGCGGACAGAGAACAGAAGCGAGCGCGACTGTCGGATGAGGACGAGGGTGAAGTGCGAGAGTCATAACATTTTCTTATGTCTTCTTCTCAACACGACGGGGTATATCAATTGCGGAGTCCAGGCTGGCTTGTATCACATCACGGAGCAAAAGATACCAAGCAATGATTTCCCGGACAACGGACGGTCTGCAAGCGGTGTATACACACAGGCCACAAGGCTTCATTCCTACGGCCCTTTGGCCCAAATGAACACCAAAGGCCACGAGCTGAAGGGCTCATGGGAGACGGGTGATAGACCACGGTATCCCAGGAAGCCGGAAGGGCAGCTCATTCAGTCGTCGTGATAGGTAGAAATGACGAATCTACGGATCTTGTACAAAGCTGTGGCCTTTCTTGCGACGTCTTCGGGCATTTCCTTCCATTTTCTGTTCACTTTGGTCCCGAAGAGAAGTATTCGTGGTCTGTTTCAGGCGCGAAGAGCCTGATGCCAGCATGAGGTAGCAAAATTAAAGGGCTCATGGCATGTGCTCATTGGATGCAAACGGGAGTTGGATTTGCAGACCTAAAATATCATATCAAAGAAGTAGAACACCCCAGAAGTTCAGATCATTCCTATCATCAAGGGCCATACCATGTTAAACTGCCTGGAACTTCCTGGATACTCTATGCCCCACCCCTTCCCCCGAATGCTCGGCCAACAGGACAGTTCCCGTACAGGGCCAAGAGCGAAAGACGCGAATTCTTCTCGAACAACTTGTGCGGGTCGCTTCGTCTCCCAAGACTTCAAGCAATAGGTGAAGCGGGAGGGGGAGGGGTGTGTCTAAGAAGGGAACGCCCAGGGCGAAACTTCCCATCCTCAGGTGTGTTCCTCAAAACGGATTGCCGGACGTGGCCCTCACTGTGTCTACATCTATTCGAGCGAGAAAGTCCCGGTGAGAGCCCCAGCCCCATTGACGTGAGGCGTCGCGTGCGTACAGGTCAACCACTCTAGACGAGAACGTGATGGCGCGAGGAGTCTCTTGGTGGGGAAAGGGCCTTTCACGAACTGTCAAAGTGTAAGTAGGCAGAGACAATTCCATGGCACCGCGCCCAGGAATGCACTGCGAAGACAAGGTGTAGGATACAGAAACGCCGATATTTAAGGCTGCAAATGCCAGTCGCTCACACCGCAATGCAAGCGCCAAGGCTCAGAGACTCCGTCGAGAACAACGGCATGATTAAGCATTACCACTGTAGGCATTGTTTGTCCCTTTCAAACTAAGTAACTAGATGCTGGCATCTTGCTCCTGAAGCGATACGAGCATAGATACCAAGCCACATAATCGCTGCTGTCCCGTGTGGACTTCCCTCTCGTCCTGGCGAGGGCCGACGAGAAGGAAACAGCCTCTCGGTTCGAGACACGAAGGCCATCTAGCCTGGCCGCCTCGCCTAGCCGCCTCGCCTAAGTAGCCACCACCAGGCGGCTTCTCATCGTCCTCATTCAACGCGACCTCTCAAGTGAAGCTAGAGCCCTCCTTCAGTTCTCATCGGCAGCGGCCGCTGTACGAAGTCACCCTTCTCGCCTGCACAAACACCCTCTGTTTCCAGACCGTAAACGCCGGGGCCATATTGCTGCTTCTTTTTTGTTTTGCCAAATGCAGCTGCTTAAACCGCCCATATGCAAATGCACGATGCACACCAATAACATGAACGCGCGAGACCCTGATTCGCTTTTTGATAAACCGAGACGTGAGAACTTTAAGGCAGGAAGAAGGTTGAAAAGAATCTGGCCACCGCCGTCCTTCGTCACATGTCGTCGAAATCAGAAGCGCCGACCAGCTCGTCGTTAGTGCGCACTCCGCTCATGCGGTTTGATCTCTGACGGTCGACGTCATTCACTTCATCCCAATCGTTGTCCTTTCCCTGGTCGACGTCCATCTCGTCGTCAAAGACTCGATCTCGCATGTGTTCATCCAAAGCACTCTCATCAACGAATGTGAAGCCCTGAAAGTTCGCCTGTACTGAAGGCGAAAGAGGGGTAGAGGTTGCGAAGCCCCGTGCCAAGGCGGCGGCTCGCTCGTTGAGCGATCCGTTTTGATCCAACGCGTTGGTAAATTCGGGGTCGAAGTAAGAGACGTCGGTATCAGAGCTTAGCCTCGGCTTGAAGGGCGGTGTGATGAGTTTCCTGGAGAGCGCGTCCCAACCGATGTCGTTGAAGAATGGGTGCCGCTTCAACTCCTCCGCGTCATCATTGGCGCCGAGACGATGCTTCGCATTCCTATTCAGAAGACCCTTGACAAAGTTCCGGCCCTCCAGGGACAATGTGTCTCTAGGGAACCTGACCTTGCCAAATGCGATGTTCTTGTACATTTGCTGCGTGTCTTCGGCGTAGAATGGGCTCCAGCCGCAGCACATCTCGAACACGAGTACACCTAGCGACCAGAAGTCAACCATCTTGGTGTAGCCAGCCTCATCTAACAGCACTTCTGGGGCCAGGTATTCGGTCGTTCCACAAAAGGTATTAGTGGTGTCGTTCTTCGTCAGGTTGGCCTTTGACAAGCCGAAGTCGCAGAGCGCGATATGGCCATTTGCGTCAAGCAGGATATTCTCCGGTTTCAAGTCTCGATAGACAATGTCGTTCTTATGCAGGTGCTCAATAGCCAAGATGAGCTCTGCGATGTAGAATTTGGCGCGCTTCTCGTCGAAACGGCCCTCCTTCTGTAGGTGCCAGAAGAGCTCACCTCCAGACATATAGTCGGTAACGAGGTACAGATCAGAGGGTGTCTGGAAGGAGAACTTGAGGCCCACAATAAAGGGTGACTCTGACGTGGCAGTGCGAACCAGGATGTTCCTCTCGCCAACTGTGTGAGCCACCTCTTTCTTTTGAACGATGACCTTCTTGGAAAGCACCTTCATGGCATAGATTCGACCTGTGTCCCGCTTCCTCACTTGGTACACCTGGCCAAAGGTACCCTTGCCAATCAGCCGTAGGATTGCAAAATCTTCAGGGCCAAAGTGTCGGCGGTCACTCCGTTGGTACAGCGCCTCGACGTATATCTCGCCGGTCGGAGCATCCTCTTCCATAGTGTCCGCGTGGCCTTTTAGGCTGTACCAGCCCCGGACAGGCTCCTTGCTGCTGGACCCTCGCGCTTGAAAATTGACGTGTCCCAAGAAATCCTCGCCTTTCGAGCCGTGATCGTAAACGGAAATATCAACGAGCATGTCCTTATCGACAACATCACTATCTTATCGTCAGCTGCTGCCATGCTCCTGAAGGGATGCAAGGCTTGACCACTTACAACACTGCCTCGGCGTCCCACTTTGGGTTCGTGAAGGACCGCCGCTGATTTCGATTACGGAAACTGTTGAACTCTCCGACGCTGGTGTTGCTGCTCTGGCGGCTTCTCATGGGGATAGCCATTGCAGTCCGGCCCGAGTCGCTGTCTTGACGCTGGATCGGCACACCTCCCATGGCGACATTGGAAACAGCTGTCTCATCCTCCTCGTCAAGTTCCCGGGGCGCGCCGGAAATCAGCTCGCTTCTCTGGAAGACCGCGACGACATAGGGTGCCCGAGACTTTCGCAGTCCTCTCGCCTCACTGATCTTGATGGTGAGCTTGCCCTTGGCGGCTGGTACTTGTGTTGTCGCCGAGGACGCTTCGGACGGCTGTGTCTGTGTCTCGGTCGCGCTTGAGCTCTCGTTGCTGGCCCTCCGATCGTTCTGACTATCAGTTCGGGTGGGTTGCGCGGTTGATAGTGCTCGTGCAGGTGTAGATTGGCCACTCTTTGAAGCCGCCACGTGTGTTAGTCCCTTCAGCCGACGAACAGCAGCAGAGTCCTCAGAAACAACGTCCCCTTTGACAGAAGTAAATTGCTCGTGCGCGGGTGAGTTTTGTGAAGTGGAGACTCTGCGGCTATCGGGATTTGAGTAGTGACGAGCATGCACCACAGACTCCGTGGCCTGAGAGGTGGAGACCGTTGCAAGCACGGAGGGCCTGCGCCCCCTCAGACTCGAGCGGTCCGCCACGCTCATCTTGCGAGCGGCGTTTGGTGGAGTGGCTGCAGAAGAAGCCGCCACTTGTCTTGCCCCCTCGCCACTGCTCTCACCACCTTTGGCGCCGCGCAAGGACGAACGGGACGACGCAGGCGGGGTAGGATACGGGTGAATTTGGCCTCCCTCGGGTGGTTTTTCTTCTGAGGACACTCCCACCTTCTCATGGGGAAGCAGAGGTGGTCCTTGTCCTTCAGACGAGCTGCGGGAGGCGGGCTCAAGGGGGCTGACTGATGATTGTGAAGGTGAAGGGGACAACTGCTCCTGTTCGTGCTGTAGCCGCGGTGATTGAGGCGCAGTGGGAGAAGACGGGGTCGCAGCTCCCGGAGCCGCAGAAGAGGTGCCTGACCACAAACGCTGAAAAGAGCTTGGACGAACCTGGCCGAAGTAGCTCATGATGCCGGGTAGTCTCTTATCTTGGGGGTCTGGCTCCGGGGTTGCGAAGCCGGACCGAGGAGTGTCATTACCGATCTGGTCTGCGCTCTCGTCGTTGTCTGTCGTGACAGTCCTGCTGCTCTCGTTAATGTGGTTGTCCATGGCAAACTTCAGCGGGGAGGCAGTGGGTGTGGGCGAGGGTAGAGGGGCAGGCGGCAGAAGTCGGAAGACAGCATGGACACTGGTAAGGAAAGCTTGTGATGACGATTTTCGTGCGGATTCGGGTCGGGGTTTAAACCATGGGAAATAACTGGGGCAAAAAAATTGCTAAGCAATTGAGGGGTGTAGATGAGGGTCTATGACATCGAGGCAATAAATTGGGGAACCTGAGGTTTAGGGGAAAACCGTTGGGCTGGAAGGGGTTCTGGAGCCCACGCTACCTTGGGACGGACCAGGGGATTTTCAGGGCCCGAGGGGCGCTGGCGGAGGCTGGAGCAGGGTCGAATTGCAGGAGAATCATGCAAAACGTAGTCTGCAAGAGCGGCGGAGAGAGCGCCCAGTAACAAACCGGGACATTTGAAATTTCTTCGTAGCTGTTCCCAGTCTCACCCCGTGCGCAAAGCCCAGCATCCTTGATGCTCAGCCCGGGCTGGCCTGTGACGGCAGAGGGCAATCTCAAAGTGGGGGTAAACTTTGCCGGGCCTGGCTCAGAAGGCAGAAGGGGGGGCCTCTCTGGGGGGAGGGGGGTGGGCGCAGAATATTGAAACAAGCTCCGGCTCATCCAGCGAGTCATTTTCGGACAAACTCGTCAGCCGGCCGCGGCAGTCTGGACCGGGTGAGAACACGAACCCTCAGCGCCGCAGAGCTGCCGCGCAGGCTGCCTCGAGGGCCGGACAAGAATGGAATACAGTGTAGAGTCAACGCACACAAGTCAAGTCAAGCCAGACATGATCATGGCCGCCCGCTTAGACCGCCAGCACTGGATGCCGGGCTAGGTGGTAGGTGCAGCGCGCCCAATGCAAGCTCAAGCGCTCTGCCCGGGACTGTGCTTCGGGAAGTCCGTCATGCAGGATTGCCCAGATAAGAACCAGTAGCACCTCGAATGATGGCAGATCATGACGGGAGGCGATGCCAGGATGCCCACTAAGCGCGGCAGCCGGGGGTCAGCCTATTCTGATAGAGGACCCTTGGGCCGACGGCCCTAGGCCGAGTCAGATAGGCGTGTGGAATAGGCAATCGGGCTATGTAGCAAGGTGTAGTGACATGCGAATGAGTCGACTCCGAGTTCGCGACTAGCGAGATGGGATTGTTGGGTAGATGGTGCGGGGGAAAAAACGAATCGAGGCTGATGTTATGCTGCGTCGTGCAAGCACATACTACTGTGTATGAGAAGCCGCCGAGCGGCCCTCTCCAGTGATCGACGGGAGGCCCGTTGTACTCCGATGGATGCGTGTATTTGACTGTGTGTTGGGCGGTTATGAAGGGGGGAGGGGACCCCACGCGGGGCCAACACTGGAGCCACGGGTGACAGAAGTGACCTGACATATGTATGGCATGTTCGGTTTTTTTTTGTTTTTGGTGTGGTGGTTTTTTTGGGTTTTTGGTTTCCTCGGGTGTCAGTAGTACTGTGTACCGAGCGACAACAGGCTCCAGCGAGGTGGGATTGCCCAAATAGGCGAAGCCGGCGGTGACCAGATGCCACCTCGCCCGGTGAGATGGTGTCTGGTCTGATCATGGTTGGGGCTCGGGACTTGAAGGGCTTGGGAGGTGCTGTGTTGGGCGTCTGTCTGATTTGGACGGAGGTGGGCGACATCTGCAAGCTGCAAGAAGGGTCCGCAGCTCATGCAGCGCAGGCAGGCTCCGGCTGCTTTGTGCCAGCCCAGCAGCCAGCCAGCCTTGTCGCAAGTCGATCGTCACTCGGTGGATCGCTCCGAGCTGTCATGGCCCAGAGCCGTCCAATCAGGACATCTGGGAAGGACGCTGGCAGTCCGGCTACTAAAAGTACTGGGACAACTTGTACGCAGTATTGGTAGGGGTTGGTACCGACCAGGCGCACTGGTGCACTGGTGACTGCAATGAAGGAACCGGCTTGGCATTCTGGGGACGTACAAAGAAAGTAACAGTGTGTTCTTGACAACGACGACGGACGATGGACGGGACGAAAACAGTGAATGGGAAGAGTCGGGATTGACAAGCAGGGTGTGCCTGTCCACCACGAGCAGCAAAACAGGGCAGGGGACCGCGATGCGATGGTCGCATAACTTGAACGCGTTCGGGCCCATTGGTAGGGAGATGCGATGGGGGCATGATCGACCGAGGGAGGAGGAGGAGGGTGGGGCCTTTGAAGGTCTTACCTGTACATCATCTTCTGGGTCGCCCTCCTCAAGAGGTCGAAGCCACCGCCAGAGGCGGGCTCGGGATGGTTGGTGTTCGACATGACTGCGGTCCTCCGATGGCACCAGCGGTGAAAAAGTCGTCGTTCGGGCTGAGCTGGCGATACGTGATGGAAGATGAGGATACGGAGACGGAGACGGAGATGCAGATGGAGATGGAGTTGGAGACGAGGACGGTGGTGAAGGTAGGTAGGTTGATGTGGAGGTGCAGGTGGAGAACGTCGACGTCGATGCCGACCCGTCAATGCCGTCGTGTGTACTGCGTATTTAATTGTACGTGTGAGGTCGGGTCGGAAGCTCGTGGGCGGGCGATGAAAGCGCGGGTCTGGCCAGTCTTGAACCGGCCAAGGTATTTGTAGGCTAACGTATATTGCCGTTTGGTGCTTGGTCCCTTTCAGCTGCCGTCCGTCCGTCTCTGCCGTCAGATGGACGACGATTCGACTCGAGTGTGCGGTGGAGTCGAGGATCGAGAATGGCGGATGTCGCAAGACAAGGAGAGAGAGACTGGCTGGGCTGGGCTGAGCTGGGCTGAGCTGGGACGGGGCGCGGTCGTATCTTGAGAGTCGTGATTGGGGACGCGGTGTGTGTGTAAGTGTGTTCGGTTTGGCGGGAATGATATTCGGCTGAGGTCAGAACACAGGCGAACGAGACAAAGTCCGGTGAGATATCGTAATCCGTCATCTGTCGTCGGAAGGGTGTCGCCGACGCTTGGTGGCAAAGGAACTACTTTGCACAAAGTAATGTTCGCGATAGGTTAGGGCTTGCTTGTCGCAGCACGTACTGTACTTGTTCGTACCAGCGTACTGCGGCTGTACCGAAGCTGCAGGGCAGCGTATGTACAAACTTTTGAGAGGTAGGCCAGCGTCAGTGCAGGGCAGCGCAGTTGCGGATGGATGTCTTTCCCATTATCGGTCAGGTGAATATGCCTCGACCGAAAAGTGAATGTCACTCTCACAAAAGCGACCCTGGAGGTGAGGCGGAGAAATGACCCCCGTTGTCGATTCCAGCCCCGATTCCCACTTCACTTCCTGACGTGTCCTGTCCTAGCCTGCGAATAATTACTTGATCTGAGCGCCTCGAGCCGTTTCGAGTGACACGAGGATCTTTGTCTTCCACACGATGAGGATTTGAAATTATTCTCGTTTTATTCCCTAGACCAAGATGGGTTTGGAAATTTTTCAAATTTTTGCGATGTAAGTTTGGATGAGGATGTGAAATGTGGAGTTCGATGGATTGGGGGGCCTGGGGAGGGGGGGGGTTGGAGAAGATGGTGCCCATGCGTGCCTGGGGGCATCGGCCATCAGGGTTGACGTACTACGTCCTGGGCGTGACAAGGCGCGATGGGGGCGGGCCACAAGGGGCCTGGACCGAAAAAGTGCAGGGGGGACACAGCTGCTTTGTCACTGTGTCACAGTGCTACATACCGGTGCAACACAGAAGGGACGACGAACAGGGACGAACTTAGATCGGAAGATTAGGCACACCCTAACCCTATCTGAGATGGGCCCCTGCTTTCCGACTTACACGGTACTGTACTATACTCGTTGATTGCCTCCACGCCCCAGACTCTATGAACATGCTTGGCCCCCATTGCGATGCTGATTCGATTGTGAAGTCCGCAGGAGGTCTATCCAGACCTAGATCTTGGGGGCCCCGTGCCTGTGGACTGGAATGGGATCTGCTGCGCACGCTGCAGTCTCGACTTCTATTTTTGCACCAGAGATCCGGAACCAGATCCAGATCAAGACATGCATACCACAGTAGTCTATTTCGACTGACGAATACGACCTTCTCCCCTCTGTCCTCCCTACCTGATCCAATAGTCCACCACCTACTGGACATCTTGTCCTTTCGCACACCACACACGCCCCCCATCCTCCCCTTTGGTGCCTCGCATTCGTGTCTGTCCCAACATCTCATCAGCTTGCGACCCGTGCCTGCATCCCGTTCATGAAACAGCTCCAGTTCATTGGCAGCCGTCCATCAGCATCTGGCTGCCACCCCCTTCATCAAGCCCATTCCAGCTGCACAAAAAGCCACACCCGTCATATCCCAGACCCGTGGGCCAAGGAATGTGCATGGGGCAGATCGCTACTGCCCATGTGGCACTGGGTCTTGGGACGGCGTCTGGATCCTGGTATTGGACCGAACCCGTTGCACAGAGCCCGCGTCGCACTTTGCCTTTCGCTTGTTTTTGGATGTCGATTCTCTTGGCTCCACCGTCTGTCTGGTGTCGACCTTTCGTCCCGGAGGGCGCCCAGCTAACAGGTCTGAGGTATTGAAAGTCAGACCGCTCGTCCGGCCCGGCGTCTTCAATGCAAGTCAGCTACCATTAATAGCCTTGATGACCCTCGGTGATGGCATGGTTGCATCCCTCCTGCATGCAGACTGCACATTATTGTCTAAATAGCGTTGTTCTGCCGTTCTTCTCGAAAACTTCGCAGGCGCAACCACTTGCATGCTGACTGCTCTGCTTATTCTCACTGCCATGGACATGGTCGCCATTTCTATTCAGGCTGCGGACGCGAGGCAGGTCACAACACCCAGCTTTCAGCCGTGGGACAAGCAGTGACCTGATGTGGAATAGCCCTCTGTCGGGTCAACTATCGCATCTGAAAAGCAAACGAGGATGACCAGGCCAGGTCGAGTTGTGGCATGGCTTGGCCTTGGCTCCTTTTCCTTCTACTTGATCAGGCAGACGAGGAGGAGGGCCTACACAAGACCCTCACTCGAAGAAGCAACACGCATCCACCCAGCGGTTTGCTATACGGGCTGAATGCCGTGTAGAAGTGTGTCAGCATTCAGCGACGGTGTTCGAGGCATATGTCAAAAGTACCAAGTGGCTGTCCCAATTCCATTGAGAAAGGCATTCCTTGAATCGGGGCGGGCATCGTTCTGAGACCAGCGCCTGCATTTTCCCCAAACCTGCTGTCCTGTGACCCAACTGTCACCACGGCTTATACGACGTATTGGGAGCAATCATGACCATGGCGGCAAAAGCACAGAAGCGCACAAGACCAGCAATTCCAACACCAGTCCAATGGCTGTCCGGGGCCGACAGGCAGCTAGACCGATTTATAACACCGGTCATGGGGGGTTTGTCTTGGCAACAGCTCGTCCTCCGCATCAGGTTGCTTCCGACCACGCACCCCGTGCTTGGCGTTCATCCCTACCCGCCTGGGGAGACCTGCCGGCATGAACCGAAATTTCCGATTCGGCCAAAGGGGAGTCTTCTGGCAGGTGGTTTCGCCCGTGGCTTCTCTACATGACAAGGCACGGGTCCCGCGGGGAGGATCTCATGGCAGACCGAGCGACAGGAGGCGGGGACCGCGGGGTGGATGAGGTGACACTCCCTCCCCAGGTTGCAGGCGCGAAGTCATGGCGAACGACGTTGGGCCTTGCTATTAAAGGACAGGAGCCGGCACCTTGGAAATGGAAGCACTCGAGGTCTCCTATGCCCTGAGGACCGCTCGTTCCGTGCCTCGCCAAAAAATGATGTGCATCAGTCACGCTGCCGTCGCGGCGCTGTCCCTTGTGGCCGCCGCCCAGGCCTTGGAATACTACTCATTCGACGGCGAAGACTTTCCGACGTGCTATAATGTCACGGTGATCCATAATGCCACAAGCGTGGACGACAGTGCGTCCTTGAGTGATATCCTCTCTGGGTGAAGATGCCGAAGCAAGACGCAGGTGCTGACACGGCCTCAAGTTGTCTCCATCGTCAAAGCCGCGGCCGCGAACGGGACCAACATCCGCGCCACCGGCAAGGGCCACATGTGGTATGATACCATGTGTGCCGACGTGCCGACGGAGATTGTCCGGACTGAGCTCGTGAACAACATCACCGACTTTGACCTGCCCGAAGGCGCGGCCGAGGGCACCGTGGTCGTCGAGGGCGGCGTGACCTTCTTCCAGCTCGCCGACTACCTCCATGAGCGGGGCGCTAACATTGGCACTGGGCTCGTCAACTGGAATATCAGCCTTGGCGGATCTGTTGCTATGGGCGCCCACCGGACCTCACTGGGCTCGGATGCTGTGGTCGTGGGTGGTGTGCTGGAGATGGACATTGTCGACGGGTCCGGGAGTATCCGCACCGTGGTCAAGGATGAGACCGACGACGAGTGGCTTGCCGCGTCGACGTCCCTTGGGCTGCTGGGAGTCATTGCGAGACTGAAGATGAAGATCTATGCTGAGACTGTGCTGTGGGCGAATCAAACCACGTATGTGCCCCGGCCATGGATGTCCCCGGGTGAAACCTAAACTGACCTGAGAAAGACTTGAGGAAGACGAGGTTCTCAATGGCGATATATATGGCTTGATACAGCCGTATATCACAGCCAATTTTGTTCGTGTCCCTCCCCTCGAGGCACCCACCCCAGCGGGCTCGGCCGAATGTTTCCAAGACACTGACCTATAGCAGTGGTGGTGGCCCTTCAACCGCAAGTTTCACTACCGCACTTAGTAGGTATTTCCGTGCTTCTATCTCATCCCAGGCAGCGCATGCCTCCTGTCAAGACTTGCGGGACCTGCTTGCGGGGCAGTCTGCACTGTGCTATCCTCTTGGGAGCGCCTCCCGCGACTCTCCCGATTTGCAGGAAATGCTCTGGAAAAGTGATTGTTAACACGGAGTTCTCAGTGGTGAGGTCACTGATGGCACCCCCAACCAGCTCGGGGTACAATCGACCTTCTCCATCACGCAGGTCGAAGCTGGCACCGCGCTGTCTCTGCTCAACTCGGGCAAGTACCTCGAGACGTCCAACGAGATTGCCGAAGACATCTTCTTCGACATCTGGTCGAGCCCCAATTTTCATACGTCCGACACGGACGAGACCCTCACTGAATGGCCTGTCACTGGATATAACTACGACGTCTTGATCGGCGGGCTGTGGCCTGGTCAACAGACCGAATGGGACGATGGCCTGCACGGCTACACCATGGAGCTGGCGTTTCCGGTAACCCAAGCGAGCGATATGCTCAAACGGGTGCGCGAGCTATTTGATGCGCAATTTACGGAGCATCTGATCAACATGACCTCAACCTATCGGAGTGGGATCAATATCAAGTTTGGGAAGCCCAATTACGACCTCCTCGGACAGGTAACCTATAATACCTCGGACGGGGCAGACTGGAGCAAGGGTGCCATAATGCTAGACTTTCCTACTTTTTGGCCGACTGTCGGGGACCATCTGCGGTTCAACGAGCCGTTTTGTAAGCGCCAATGTTCCCGAGGACTCGGTGTGCACGAGGCTAACCACACGATAGACGCCAACCTCTCAACAACGCTCATCAACGAGTTCCCGTGCAGACCTCACTGGACCAAGAATACCAGAGATGTCTTCACCCGAGCGGTGAAAAATCTAGATCCAGACGTAAGTAGCACACCCGTTGATGACCTTGGGCAGAAGCTATACTGACGTGGCCTTCTCAGCACATCTCCCGGTTCAAGGCCATCAGAGAGGACTTCGATCCCAACGGTGTCTTCAAGAGCGTCGTCGGAGAGATCATTGGAGTGTATTGAACGCTCAGCGCGTCCTATGCAACATTCAATTCTTGTACATAGGCGTTCTCGTATCTCGAGAAGAAAAAAGGGACAATACATGGTCCTTATATTGTGCTGACCTGAGCTGTCTCTTTTTTTACGGGCATCGTACCCTTAAAGTCCACGCACGGTGGCACTGTTTCACGACACGCAACGATCCAAACTTTATTCTCTCAGAGTGCGATTGGCCCAGTGCTATTTTACCCATGATGTTCTTGAGGATCTCGATACCTCGTAAATCCGGTCGCATTCGCGTTGCGGATGCCATCCTGGGGTGCGCACTGTCCCGGCAACAGGATAGAAACAGGGCAACGTGGAGGTGCTGTGCAACATGAGTACCTAGTGCTGCGCCGGTCTTGCGTGTGCAGGCCCCCTTTCGACCGACTCAGAACATCCACGGCAGATCGACAGCGGGCTGCTGTCTTGCGTAAAGCACTTGCCGTTGTACGCGTCTCACTGCATCGTCCAGTGTCCATTCCATACAAGTAATGAAGGCGAGTTTGTAATCTCTCAGTCCGACCCATGCGCCTGGGAAGAAGCAGCCCTGGGAAGCTACCGAGTCGGAACGTCTCCGAGCTTGGCAAGGTGCTCTTTTATTAGCTTCACGGCGCGCGTCTCATCAGCGGGCGCGTCGATCGACGGTACCCACGAGTGTCTCGTTGGCTGGGCTCTTTTGTGCTTGTGTATGTGTTCTCTCGAGAAGTTCTACCGAGCGTTTCCTCACGACACGCCAAGGCACCAAGGTATATATTTAAACGAGAGGCAGCCCACCGAGCCCCCCTCTTTGTGCTGAAGCCCAGCAAGCGACTAAAGGTCAACGTCGTACCTAGGTACTTGCGACTATGGTATAGATGTGATAAGCTTCCCTATGCATCACTGCCGGGCATCGCGTGCAACCGATTCCATGGACGAGAAGTTACGATGACTATTTCGGGTCCGCTCGGTCGACGCCCAAGCGCGGTATTTGGGCACATCGTCGATGGCGAAGTTACACGACATCAACATGAACCAAGGTCCATGAACGGCATTCACCACTCGCTCTCCGCCGCGCACGGGAGCGGCCACGTTTTTTCCCGGCTCGTTAGGGGCACACACACGCAGGCACGGTTACCCCGTCCTTCCCCCGATATCAGACGTGTTATTAGGTGCCTCGACGCTACCTAGGAAGCGGGTGGCTTCTTCCCCGGACCGACTCGCCCTGACCTGTCAAAGTTCGTTCTAGAAGGGTCTCGACACGGTTGGGATGAGACAGCTCAATGCGCCTCGCGGGGCGAGCTGAGATGTTTGGACGTCAGGGCGTGAGACGTCTGGCCCGCTAAGACACACAGAGGGCAGACACAGCTTGGCTCGGCGGCTACTCCGTGGATCGAGCGTGCCGCTTGAACATGTCGGGGAAGCGCAGGCAGAATTACGGTTCTCTCCCGTAGCTGGGCGGGCAACGCTGGCTGGTTCAGCCCCGCACAGGCGACGCTTCTAGAAAACACCCTCGCGAACTATATCGCGCTCTTCGAGGTTTGTGATTTCCCTTCACATTATCACGCAACGGGATCTGATTCAGGCGACACCCTTGTTTTCATCCAGGCGGGGAGTCTGTTCTCCGAAATCTGTTCTCCCACCCCCCCCCCCTGGAGCGCCAAACGCCTCTGACTCGGTAGGTAAGAGACGAGGCGGGCTGAGCTTGGTGGTCAAGGTACTGTTGTCTGGGACCATATGAATGGAGCAACAGAAGAGCTCACCGATGCTCAATCAGTATGACGACGCGTTGACGAGCCAAATGACCTGCCGTTACCGCGACGGACACGGAGGCAAATGCCTTTGGAGCCGGCGTATGAACAATGTGCATTGAGACTAATACACTCGGAGTTGCTCTAGATCGTGACTACATCAAAGTCACTGCTTTCAGTCTGATCAACTATCAAAGCACTTCCTGCCAAGTGAGCATGGCTTGTTCAATGCAAATATGTCAAGCGATCTTGTGAAAACCCACCTCTTGATGGGCCAACGTATGACATGTGAGAGGACTACTCAGGTAGATATTCTCGCGGCACGGATTCGATCAATGTGCTTATCAGATCCAATCACTGTGTCCATTTTGATTTTTTTTATTCCTTTACACCTATAACACTAGTTTATTAGCAAATTAAAAACCTATTTATAATTCTTAGTTTCTAGTCTATATTGCATATTTTTATTTGAGTAGTATTTATAAAAATTTAATTTTTAAATTTAATTTTAAACAAAATACTTAACTAATTTTATTAAATGTAATAAAAATATTAAAAATACTTAAACAGCTGTTTTAAACATAGAAAAGCCATATGGGTAATGGTACAATTTAAAACAATAAAACATATTAAATATAAAAAACAATTTATATGCAGGCACAGTGATCGGATCTGATAAGCACATTGATCGAATCCGTGTTGGATATCTCGTGAGGCAGATGATAACTAGCTATTTGGATCACCTCGTCTAGTTCTTCCTTAAGAGCACCCATACGCCTTTAAATGTCGAAATGCAGGAGAGAATTATTTTAGATACAATTTCCATCAGCTCGCAGGACCTGTGCCGGGAAGATGGATCATTGGAATCGTCCACTTAGCATCAGAGGACCACCAACGTGCGCAGGCAACCCTTGTGTGTATGGCAAGAACTCTTCTGGGCTAATAAGCGAAGGTCGAGCTGGTTTTGCGGGTGAAAATTCAATGACTATCTAGGTACCCTAGGGTACTGCATAAATAAAAAGACTTGGTGATTTCACGGTCCGGCTTGGATTCAAAGCCTTGTGCCGCCCACCTAGGGTTTTTCAATGTTGCCTTCCACAGCTCCATACGGGCACATCTTTCAATCATGGAAGCATCCTTAGACAGTACGCTGACGGAGGGTTTGCCACTTGTCATCCTACGCCTGAGGTCTTTCAGATATCGGCTAAGCCACCGACCGAGCATCCAGCCAGATCTGTATTTCTGTCGCTCGCCGCCTCATCTGGTCCAAGCCAATTGCCGGTACAACGCACATATGGGGCTCACCTCAGAGTAGAGCTCTCGGGAGGCTTGGTCAAATAATTCTCGTATAGGGAGCTGGCAGAAACGTTGACCGTGGCGCTCGTGGCATGGGTGAGGCTAGATAGACGATAATTTATGCCCAATGTTTTTGAAAATCTGTTGTCATAATGTCATTGTAAAGATGTCGACCCAAAGTCTCGGTTACGAATTGATTCAATTTCCGCCTGTTCATGCATACCACTCAGTACTTACCTATGTAGGTAGGTGTGACGAATACTATCTAGGCAGCTGCTAAGGTGGCATTTGTTCCCTCGAAGACACCACTGCCGTTCTAGTTTTGCTAATAATGATCCTCCATACTCAAACCAGATGTACTGCGACAATCCCCTCGAAGGATAAGTACCTCATACCGGTTCAGACCGGGTCTATGAATCAGTTCTAGTGCGTCCATTTCAGTTGCTACCGCAGCCTCGAGTCTTTGACAGCAGGACGTGACGAAGACATGGCACATTATACATTGAGCAGCAACGAGACACTCCTGGTCTACAAGCCCAGGTACCACGCCGCCCTTCACAAATCCAGCTCTTCTGGTCTCCCTATGTGGCAAGTTTCAGTCGGTAGCTTCAATTTCCACAAGTCTCACCGATAAGTCGAATGCGTGAGGTTTGTGGCAGCAGCTGGCCAGGGGCCTCACGGCCAAAGTGGCTCCAGTAACAGCCCACAAATAATTCTTGAAACTCCCAGGTAGAAGTACTACCTCGCGAGTGAACCTGAGAAACCAAATTCAAGCGAAAGTGAAGCTTTCACGTCCAGTAGCAAAGCTCTGCACGGCATCAAAACCTCAATCCGTCCTAACTCAAGCCCAACGAGCTAGAAACATAAGAGATATTCACCATATAAACGGAGATCTTCTCAGAGATATGATCCTAGGGGGCGCCCTGGCGTATAGGAATTTGCCCATGGTAAGCTTCTATATGTTGGATAGAACACAGGCAATGAAGGACACCGAGCCAGCGATATAAACCCAGATTATACTGTGACTTAACCGGCTGTAGGTTGCAATAGCCAGGTGCTAATACTATAAGATGATCGCAGGCGATAATGTTTCCGGAGTCATTCCTTGCGACCGCCTCGATAGCAACCCTATCCTTTTAAAAGATGGTTGGGATTTTTCTTTTTGCCAAAAAAAAAAACCCCCCAAACCCCCCCCCTTTCTCTGGATAAACGTAGTTGCTTTCCTAAGTAACAACAAAACCCTTGGAGACTCGCCGAAGAAGAAAGAGACGGGCTAGGTGCATACTCTGATTAGTCGCTAGGACGAAGTTATTTATTATTTACCTAGGTCTCCCGTCTGGGGACAGGGACAGAGGACGAGGACTTGAAGCTACATGATAATTACATCCGGATGCTTGGTTATTACTACACCAAGTTATGTGTTGAAGCAAGAGAATAGTGGCAAGCTAGGTGTACAATCATACACGGCATACACCCTCCGACTGCATTTCCGTCTTGAAGCTCAATGCCCATGATGTTACCAGAAGTCTTGAACTATGGGCTCTGCAATCAAATATCAAGCACATCACTTTTTCTCCTATGCCCTTGTGTGTAACCCCTACCGAGGCACTTGAAGAAGTCCACCCTTGACCTTCGGTACCTAGCCACGTGATGCGAATACGCTACACCGGATCATATGAGAGGATGAAATCCCACCTCTGATGTATGTTATTGAATCAGAGAACATGAGATCAAAGATCTTTTCCCGATATTAAGTTGTGATGGCCAGTTCAGTTTCCGGGGCAAACACGGCGTCGCTTCCCAAGAAACCGCGAATCCTCGACGCCACAGAATTGTCTGCGTATGCGTTGACCGGAAATCACCCCCCATAGCTAGCAGGCCATTCGGTCGAGGTTGTCCCCGCAGGAATCGGCATGCTCGATGAAGTTGGTCGTCGACCTTCGAGAGGGCCCCCCTGGGAGTGATCGTTTGTGGAGCAGGTGCCAGGCGGTCAAAATGGCAGATACCCGCCGGGACGAGACAGGGGCCTGCCTGCGGAGTCCCTGGCCTGACACAGAATACGTCACATCATTCCTCGGGAACAGGCCTGAGCTCAAGAGGAATCTAGGGGTCCTCTTTTAAAAACTAGGGATAGCATCCATTCTGGTTCAAATCTGACGTCCTCGCCCTGGCAGTGTAATAAACATCGCAGCCTGGGCTCCTTAGCATCTTCAAGGAAGTTTGCCGTACATGCTCCTCTGCCAACATGTCGTGTGAGTGGACCCCTCCCCGTCCCACTCACAGGGCTGAGGCCCCCACTGGCCAGAGCGGCCGTCATGCACGACATCGCCCCTCTAATCCACGCGCAGGGTTCAACGCCAACACCAGGGTCACCTTCAAGACCAAGCTGCCGCCGGGGGTCTCCCGGAAGCAGGGCATCGATATGCTTCACGACCAAGACTTCTTCATCCACTGCGACCCATGCCTCCAGAAGTACGACCTCCTGGAGAAGGAGATGGCCAAACCCGACCTGCCCAAGGATCGGGTCAAAGCTCAAGGGCCAACAAGTTCTTATAAGATTCTTGACATCGTACCCAACATCCCTAAGGCCATATGGAGTAACGAGGTCGAGTCGACATACGAGTTCACGGATGTGGAGCTGGGTCTTTTCAACCGGATCCGGGCCCCCCTGAATGTGGTGATGGAGACGCTGTGGGAGATCCGCGAGGCGGAGGATGGTGAGGGGTTCGAGCTGGTCGAGGAGGCTGACATCAAGTGCTCGAAACTGCTCGTTGGAATCGTCAAGAGCCAGACAGAAGGCGGAGGTAAGTGAAATGCTCAAACCTTGCCACGAGTACATGCTCTAGGAGCCCCCCCCCCATCGAGGCTGAGGCATGCGCATCTGGAGCATTTCCCAGTATCCTGCATAGGCTAATATCTCTTCAGCTCACTTGATTCACAACAAGATGATAGACCGACTCAAGAAGGAGCTTGAGACGTCCTCGACAGATGGTGCGTCTGCTTAGAAAGGACGGGCTAGTGGACCATAGTGAGCGGTCGGCGTGTCAAGACTTGTAGATCTTCCGACGACTTTTAGGAAGGTCTGATGATAGAGTGCACGTGGCTAATAAAAGACGGCATTCCGGAGTATTCGAGTTAGTACAACGTTTTCGGTGGTACCATTTGGAGAGCTCATAGGATTAAGACCACCATTGACTTCCCAATAGCTAATTGATTCATCTTATGAGTCTTTGGCCCCCCTTTTTGGACACCCTCTTTGGACACCCTCAGCTGGCTGGATGATTCCATTGATGGCTTTGATGCTGCCTCGGGCGTCCTCCGTATCGTGTTGTATGGCTTCCGAAAGAACTCGGGTGCCTAAGTGTATAAGTCGCAACCTGATGCCTTAGCAATACCTACTACTGGGCGTAGTTACTAAACCAGGGTCTAGATGAGACTACGTACTTAGCAACAACTCTCCCGAGATGCCTTACCAAGTATACCGGATGCTATGAGCCACGTGCGTGAACATGGTCAGCTCCTATGAATTTGTCCTGGTCCCTATGCTGTTGCGTCTTGTTGACACGGTTCGGGTCAGGTTGTCAGCAGCAAAGCCTTGCTGATCGCCTGCCTGCAGACTGATATAGCTGCTCAAGGCGAAGGCGCCTGGAGACATGCGGCGAGTACGTCTGTCCGCGATCAGATCTTCAATTGATTTGAAAATATTGTGTCTGGTAAACGGTTGATTTCCGGAGCATCCGTGTGGTGCTCGAGCTGTGGTTAACGTGAAAGCTTGGGCCGCCATAAGCCAACGAAAGTTGACCTCGGATCTGCCTTACAAAAGTCTGCATACATAGTATGTAGCTGAAATGAAGAAATGTAGGCTGTGAAGAGAGAGTTGAGAAAGACGCAGTGCTGGAGCCATCCATAGGTATTGGATGCCAAGCATAGGCCCTGGCTATCAGCCGCAGGAGGATTCGCAGGGATGTTCCGACAGCAGCACTGAGGCTGCGAGGTCCCCGGCCGGTTTCTTCGGCTAGGTAATAATATTGTTAGCGCAGGTTTCTTTGCATAAACCCTGCATCGCCTCTGAGACGTGTGCTACGACAGTATCCACCCCTTGACTGCGACACTTCACTCCACCTTGCTGCGCACACACGATCGACGCCAACGGCACGTGGTCCAACGATACGCGCATAAGACAGGACGACATGACTGTGGCCTGACTATCTGCTGTCGCTGGACCTCTGACGCTCACCAGCTCGAAGCGTCTGTGGAGAAGTCTGGACGTGTTGACCTCGTTCGGCCCCGGGACAAAAGCCCCCACCTCGACCCTCAACCGGCACGGCGCGGAACGGCACGGAACGGCGTCTGGCGACGCACTTGGAGGCAACAGAGCAGACAAGGCTGACGAGATCTGCAGGGCAGGTGATCGTAATAATCCCCTGTAAGTGATGCTGTCATATGCCCGTAGACTTGGAGGTTCAGCCTTGCAGCAAGCTTTCACTGCCCTCTGACTGACTGGTCCGCCAGGCCAAGGCCAACGGGACTTGTCGTCACATCGTGCTTGGCACGCACACACCAAGGCTTGATCCTCCTTCAAGAACCACACCCTTACAATCTCATCTGTACTCTTATCAATCTCTCCTGACACCCCCTTCGCCTGTGCAATCAGCGCAGTTAATGAGCCGCGTTGAGGATTCTCACATCGGGGACTGGTATCAGAGCGTTTCCACTTATGGGTCAGTCCGGGCTTCACTGGGAGACTGCCGCTCAGCCTGACTCAAAAGACACCCATTGCGGATCAGTCAAGGTCGGACCTGGTTTCCACTTCCGGTCCTTGTCAGAAGTGCCCTGATAGCTTGCTGCCATGGCGCACCTTTCCGTCTATGCTGCCGACCTGTCGGTCACGAAACAAAAGGCCATCGAGGATGCGAAGAAAATGCAGGTTGTGGTGGCGGAGGAATGTGGCAAGGCCGGGCAAGAGGTCCCGCCGTATCTTCTGCGGGAACTCATCGGCAAGGGCAGCTTCGGGCGCGTCTACAAGGCCGCGGACGCGCAGACGAGCCGGGTCGTTGCCGTCAAGATCATCGATATCGAGGAGTCTGATACTCTCAACCCGAAACTGGCCGACACGTACTCGGAGTTCCTCAAGGAGATCAATGCCCTCAAATTGCTCAGCGAGGGTGGCGCAAAGAATATCAACCACGTCCTCGACGCTCTTCCAGTAGGCCAGTCGATGTGGATGGTGTGTGAATACTGCGCTGGTGGTAGTGTGGCTACCTTGATGAAACCGACTGCGCCGGGAGGTCTCCAGGAGAAATGGATCATACCGATCCTCAGAGAAGTGGCAGAGGCCATCTTTTGGGTTCATAAAGCCGGCATCATCCACCGAGATATCAAGTGCGCCAACGTGCTCATCACCGAGGCAGGTGGCGTTCAGCTTTGCGACTTCGGCGTATCCGGGGTGATCGAAACGAGGTTCGACAAACGCTCTACTTTCATAGGAACACCGCACTGGATGGCGCCGGAGCTCTTCGATTCCTCAGCGTCATATGGAGTCGAGGTCGACATTTGGGCCTTCGGCTCCATGATCTTCGAAATCGCGTCCGGACTGCCCCCGAATGTTATGGCGGGTATCGATGTGACACAACTAGGAAGCTATCTCAAACAGCACACTCCGAGGCTAGAAGGAGACAAGTACTCTGACAACCTGAAAGATCTCGTCTCATTCTGTCTGGTGGAGGATCCTAGCAAGAGACCGATTATCGAAGAAGTTCAACATCATCCCTATCTTTTCAACACCGAAAACACGCATCCTACCTCGTCGTTGGCCATGTTGGTGAAGGCCTTCAGAGTCTGGGAATCCCAAGGCGGCAGCCGAAAGTCTCTTTTTGGTCTCGGCGGTGCCCAAGGTCCGATGGACATGGATTTGGCTTCCACTGCAATGGCAAACGACGAATGGAACTTCAGTACAACTATCGATTTTGACCAACGCGTCATGAGCAACACAGACGCACAGGCTGTTTACGACGTCTACGGTTCCCAGGTGGACTTAGATCTCGGGGACCCTACTCCTCTGGCAGCCAAACCCAAGCGACGCCGTCCACCGCCGAACCTTCCGGTGATGAGAGCGCCGCTGGAGAAGGTCTTCGATCCCAACACCATATCAAATTACGAAGAGAACGCCCGGGTGTATTATGGCAGGCCCATGATGCCGCCAACCTCGGATCTACCTCTAAGAGATAACTCACACAATCCGACATTGAGAGAGTCTCTTATTGACCTCGATGTGTCATTGCACGGCGGGCGTCTCTCGAAGTTCGTCGACATGGAGACCATCAAAGTCGGCCCGCGACGGTCGCGTGACTACGAATTCGGCGGCGATGACTACGCCAGGCCACCGAATAGCGATCCGGAAGTGATACTCGCATCGAACAGCAGGAAGACGCAGGAATGGAAATTCCCAGTCATGATGCCCGCGTCCGCCAATCCCGAAATGCCACCCTTCCCTTTCAACGAGGACGGCAGCAGCCAACCTGGATCTGCCCGCCCGCCTTTGGTGCACCACACGACAGAACCATTCAGCTTCTCTCCTGACTACAGCAGCAACAACCTCATGATCCCACGGGCGGCCTCGCAGATGGACAACCGCGTGTCGATGGGCAGTCTGATCGATCTGGACGAGAGTGTCCCGGAGCCGTCGATGCCCGGTGAGATCCCTCGCCCGTCAACAGCCAACTCGGACGTGATGTCGGAGGCGGGGAGTGCGTTCGACCTCGAGAGGCACACCTCATACGTCCCGCTGCCCTCGACCAACCGCGAGCCCTCGATCTATGTCTCGGACGACTCAGACCTGGCCGTGATGAGCCAGCGGGCGCCGCCGAGCCTGCCGAGCGACCTCGCGCGAGGACGAAAGCTGAGCACGACGACGGACGCCTTCATTGACGACGCGTACCTGTACCCTGGTGGGGATGAAGCCAGCGGCGAGGAGTATGTGATGGCGGGGAGCCGAGGCCCCTCGCACTACCGAGACAACAGCTCGAACGGCTTGAGCGAGACCGAGTACACCACGGCTTCGAGCAGGCGGACGCCCTCTGGTTCGTCCTTGAACTCGCTCTACCAGGCTGCGGACGGGCGCGCGATGCCGCACCTGCCAGGCCCGCCGTCCGAGAGGGTCATGATGGGCGAGGGCGGACAGGTGATGAGGGATGAGTTCTTGAGGCTGTTGGAGGGGATGACGAGCCATCTCAAGTTCACGGGCGAGTATGTGCAGGAATTGCCAATGAGAAGGTCGGGGCGGAGCTCGGTCATCCAGGAAATGCAGAATGGGCAGCGGGAGGCATTTGGGTAGGGACATTTTGTATCAGTAGAGGTATTTTGGAAGCAAGGTTTGAGACTTTTGGACTTGGGCGTTGCAAAGGGAGGCTGGACCGAACAGGTACATATACAAGATGGATTTTTGGCGTAGGCATTGGGAATGGCACAGAAGGAAATTAGGTCATCGGCGGGACTGCACTCATTAGGTATCCTTGCTACAAGAGGCCACATAGGGCTGTATGGTTTTGTATAATCGAGGATACAAAGAAGGTCGGCCGGCGTTGGCGAAGCTCTTCTGATCTTGTCTTGTTCGGGGGGGGGGGGGCTTGCACAGGAAACGAATAACACACATTCGTTGGGCCTTTTAATGTATTTCCCCTTACTCAAGAAATTATAAACAATGATATTACAATTTGTAAATTGACATGTATTGTGTTCTCGAGGTAATACTGTAGGGGGAGTTGCGCGTCGGTGAGCCTGGATGTCGCCACTTAGCTCACCCGCCAGGCTGAGCCGTTGAAAATTGAAGTTCTTCAATGAGTCAACCCTACTTGAGTAGTTTTTCTCCCAATGGAAACGACGACGACGACCACCACAGCCACAATACAACAACGACTTGCGTTCCAAAATTCATGCGAAAAGCACATTGAAGTCCTATTGATCTGACTGGAAATACTGAAAGCTGAAAACTTATCAAGTTGGCTTCCTCACACCGAATCCGGGGTTTCTTCCGCCAAGCAAGCCGACCTCTCACCAGATCGGCCTCATCAGCTGCAGCCTCGCAGGTCTTCATCCAGACCCACACCCAACAGCCAGCGCCAGCGCCAGCAGCGATGAAGACGCGGATACTGAAAGTGCCCCCGGGCGGCGACGACCCGGGGCGGTTCGCCTCCCCGTCGAACCTGGATACGTGGGAGATACCGAGCTCGCCCGCGGCCCGGGCGACCCTCGCGCCCCTGCGCGAGGCGGCCTCGCTCCTGCGGGAAGGCGACACCCCCGTCGCCTTCCCGACGGAGACCGTCTACGGCTTGGGCGCAGACGCGACGCGCAGCGGCGCCGTCAGGGGCATCTATACGGCCAAGGGGCGGCCGTCGGACAACCCGCTGATTGTGCACGTGTGCGACCTGGACATGCTGCGGGGACTACTGCGGCCAGCCAGGCCCGCGCCGCAGGCCAACGGGACGAATGGAGAGAGCAAAGGTGGTGGTGGTCATGATGTAGACGACGAGCCCATTCCGGAGATCTACAGGGACCTCGTGGCGAGGTTCTGGCCGGGGCCCCTCACCATCCTCCTCCGCTGCGCGAGCCCGTCCCCGCTGGCCCCGGAGGTGACGGCCGGCCTGCCCACCTTTGGCGCCCGCATGCCCGCCTCGCCGCTGGCGCGCACGCTCATCAAGCTCGCGGGCCGGCCGCTCGCGGCGCCCTCGGCCAACGCCAGCACCAAGCCCTCCCCGACGGCCGCGTCCCACGTCCTCGACGACCTGGACGGCCGCGTCGAGCTGATCCTCGACGGCGGGAGCTGCGACGTCGGCGTGGAGAGCACCGTCGTCGACGGGCTGTGCGAGGACAGCGGGCCGCCGGTCGTGTTGAGGCCCGGGGGCGTCAGTATCGAGGAGCTGAGGGGCGTCAGGGGCTGGGAGGGGGTCGTGAAGGGGTATCAGGATCAGAGTGAAGTGGGGAAGAAGGGGGCCCTTGGACCGAAGGCGCCGGGGATGAAGTATAAACATTACAGCCCTAAGGCGAGAGTCGTACTGTTTGAAGCGAAGGAGGGCGTGAGGAGCGAGGATGCACTGGCCGAGCTGAGGAGGATGGAGGGTAAGAAGGACGTCGTCGGTGTGGTCAGGACATTAAAATGGACGAGGCTTCCTGGCACAGAAATAGCACGAGAAGAGGCTATTGTGGACGACGCTACGACGAACGGCCATACGGATCTGGGTTACGAAATTTCCACGTCGGTCCTGGAAGGGGCGAATATCCTCGATATTAGCTTGGGCCATAACACAAAGATGGTCGCTCAAGGGCTGTTCTCGGCGCTCCGAGAGCTAGACAGGAGAGGAGCAGACGTGATTTTCGTTGAGGGCGTTGAGGACGGAGACGACATAGCTGCGGCTGTCATGAATAGACTGCGCAAGGCTGCCTCTGAAATTAGAGCATAGAGCCGGATAGACGCATCAAAGCAAAATAGACAAGTCTCAACCACCACGCACTCCTTTACTTCTCCCTTTCTCGCGGGAATTTTTTTGCCACTGAGATGTGATTCAATTTTCCGAAAGCAATACCCCCCAGTACTCCTTTTCTAGGAATCTAGAACGCCCAGACTGTGCCCTTTCCACAGCGCAAACCAGCCACGCCACCGCATTACAGCCCTTGTCTCAACCAGTCGGTCAACTTGCTCTTGCCCAGCTGTGCGAGGTGGTTGACACCCTGCTCACTGAAGGGGTCGATACGACGCAGATCGACGTCTTGTGTGGGCGCCTTGCTGACGCGCTGCACGATGATGGTGGGGTCTGTCTCGAGGATGATGCCGTCGTCCACGATCTCGTCTACTGCGAGGGACACAAGATCGTAGCTCTCGATGATGGTGCGCTTGTCAACGGACGCCTTGAAGAGCAGGTGCAGGGAGTCGCGGAGGGCGAGGATGGCGTTGTAGAGCAGCACTTCGTTCTCCTCGACGCTGCCGACGAGGTAGAGCATCACGTCGCTTTCGGATTTGTAGAGGACACTGTGACAACCCGATCAGCCCCGGTGATCTGAGCATTTCTTTTCTGGAGCCCGGAGGTCTTACATCCGTCCATCGAACAGCAGAATGTCTCCGGTCTGTTTTGCCGTCTTCTCGAGGAGGGCCTTCTCGAAGGCCTTTTGTGACTTCACGTCGGGGTATGGGTTATTTGATGCAGCTATTTCGCCCGTCAGCATGCTGCAAGTTGCGTGTGTTCCGGATCGCTCGCAGACGCACGAGTACTCTGCCCTGCTGGAAGTGTGGCATGATGTGGTGAGTCGTAGTACTGGTAGGCATGTGAGCTCGTGCTTCCCAAGTCGTGGCTTCAGGCCGGATGTCCTCGAGGACAGGATTGATGGCTCACTTTAGCGTATAGTCTTGATCCATCCTCCTACGAAGCAGGTAGACCGTCAGCATTGAACGACCGGGCAGAGGGACTAGGACGCATGTCGCAAGCGTTCACAAACCCTTCGCGACGTCGCTTGGTGAACCTCGTCGCGAGGGATTGGGGAGAGGGGGAGGGGAGGTTGCTCACAGTGGAGAGGATGAGGATGGCATTGACAGAGTAGAGAGACATTCCTGGAGCCATCTTGACTGCCTTGCGTTGTCTAGAGCAGTGGTAAAGCGGGTTGAGGGGCGCAGGGCGGGCAATGTCTGATCGAGTCGCAAGTTCGCAAGGCGCATCAACAGCTTCCCCAGCGTCAGTCAATGGGCTCCGTGTCAAGAGCGGTCGAACGCCAGGGGTCCCTGCCCAGATGTGGCTGTGCATCTAATCATCAGCTGTGGCTGGTGAAAACCACTTAAACATTAACGAGCTGACAGGGATTCGCGAAATCGCGCCGCGACCCTGTCGCGTGAATCGAGACACGTAAATGAAATCGAGTCCCTGCTCGCTCCCAGATATTTTGCAGCCCACCCTTTCCCTTATCATAATACCTCTGTCTGCCTTTCGCATTGTGCCCCTCGTTGGTGACTTTCCCCCCCTCTTCTTCCTTCACATCACCGGCAGTCACCGTCAAAATGTCTTCTCCAGCAAGACGATCAACACGCAGTTCTCAACCGAGAAGCAGCCCTGCGCCAGGCGCCGACAATGAGGCACCGGGCCCTTCTCAGACTCCCCGCCGGACTCGAGCCTCACAGCTCGCGTCCAGTCCGATGTTCTACGAGTCTTCGCCTGCCAACGGCAACGCCAATGCTGCACCATCGTCTCCCTTGCGACAGATGAGCAACTCCCAGAGCACCAACAATGGTGCTGCCCCGAGTTCGCCTCTGCGCCAGCAGACCGAGACACAGTCCCAAAACGATGGTGATCGCACGCCTCGGGCAAGTGGGCTGGTTATTGGCGGTAAGACTTCACAGCTTGCAGTCCCCTGCTAGGATTCACCAGGTATCTAATCAGTCCACAGAGTCTTCACCGGTCCGCTACGATCCCAGCTCCAGCCCCGGTGGTCACCCGCAGACAGACCTACGAAGTGAAAGCAGTGGTCTCTTTGTAGACTCTGCTCGAAGACAACCTCGCTCTCGACGCGGTGACATTCATTCCGATTACGCAAACAGGGCGCCCGTCCCGCCGCGCCGAATTGTTTTGGGCTCGGACGGAAGAGTTGTTCAAGATGCTCCTGTCTCGGACGCTGCCACGTTCTCGAACATCAACCCAGGAACATCGGATGCTGATGCGCTGGGCGGACAGAGCCAAAGTCTGGTCTGGGGTACCACAATCTCGATCGACGACACCTTCGTGGGCTTCAAGGATTTCCTTCGGAACTTCAAGACCCAATATCGGTTGATCTTCGACAAGCAACCCGACGACGTTGCGAATGCCCCCGAGGCTCAGAACAAGCCCTACTGGGAGGCTCTCGAGACCATGTTGGCTCTCGGCACACACAAGCTTTTCTTAGATGTTCGCGATCTCAATGCATACCCACCGACGCAGAAGTTGTGGCACCAGGTGCAAGCGTATCCTCAAGAACTGGTGCCTATCATGGATCAGACTGTCCACGACTGTATGATGGAGATCGCTAGAAACGAGATGTCCAAGCAAAGACAGACTGGCTCCGCACCGGTGCCTTCGCAGAGCTCCGAGCCGGCAATCCCTAGTTCGGACAGACTGGAGGAGCTCTCGACGCCCAGGCCAGCACCTCAGAGGGAGGCCACCCTCGAGGACCAGGTTGCAGACACTATCTACATGGTGCGCCCGCATGGTATGGACACTACCACGAATCTGAGAGATCTGAACCCCTCAGATATGGACAGAATGATCCAGATCAAGGGCCTCGTCATCAGAACAACACCTGTCATCCCAGATATGAAGGATGCGTTCTTCAAGTGCAGCGTCTGCAGTCATGGTGTTCTCGTCACTCTGGATCGTGGCAAGATTCGGGAGCCGACTGAGTGCCCTCGTACTCGGTGCGGTTCCAAGAACTCCATGCAGATCATTCACAATCGTTGCCATTTTTCAGACAAGCAGGTTATCAAGCTACAGGAGACTCCAGACGCTGTGCCCGCAGGTCAGACGCCCCATTCCGTGTCTATTTGCGTGTACGACGATCTGGTGGATTTCTGCAAGGCTGGTGACAGAGTTCAAATCACCGGCATCTTCAGAGTCAGCCCGGTTCGTGTCAACCCACGGCAGAGGACCATCAAGAGCATCTACAAGACATATGTCGATGTCCTGCACGTGCAGAAGGTTGATCGCAAGAGGATGGGCACTGATGTGACCACCCTTGACACGGAAGAAGACGGGGAGGTCCAGGTCGATACACCTGGCATGGACGAGACACGCAAGGTCAGCCGAGAGGAGGAGGAAAAGATCCGAGAGACCGGAGCTCGTGAAGACATCTACGAGCTTCTGGCCCGCTCACTCGCTCCCTCGGTCTACGAAATGGACGACGTCAAGAAGGGTATCCTCCTTCAGCTGTTTGGTGGCACCAACAAGAGCTTTGAGAAAGGCGGCAGCCCGAAGTACCGTGGCGACATCAATGTCTTGCTCTGCGGTGACCCATCCACTTCAAAGTCCCAGATCCTATCCTATATCCACCGCATCGCTCCTCGTGGTGTTTACACTAGCGGCAAGGGCTCTTCAGCCGTTGGCCTGACGGCATATGTCACACGTGACCCCGAGACTCGCCAGCTTGTGCTCGAGTCGGGTGCCCTGGTCTTGTCCGATGGTGGCATTTGCTGCATTGACGAGTTCGACAAGATGTCTGATTCCACCCGCTCGGTGCTCCACGAAGTAATGGAACAACAGACGGTGTCGGTCGCAAAGGCCGGTATCATCACAACCTTGAACGCTCGAACGAGCATTCTGGCATCGGCCAACCCGATCGGCAGTCGGTACAACCCTGACCTACCTGTGCCTCAAAACATCGATCTTCCCCCTACGCTGTTGTCTCGTTTCGACTTGGTGTACCTGATTCTGGACCGAGTCGACGAGAAGACCGACAGGCGCCTCGCGAAGCACCTGATGTCCATGTACCTGGAGGACAGCCCTCACTCTGCTCAGACCAAGAACGACATCCTGGTAAGCCTCTCCCCTAGAACTCACTCGACTTTGAAAACCTGCTGACCTGTGAAGCCCGTCGAGTTTCTGACGTCCTACATATCCTACGCACGCGCCAACATCCACCCCACCATCTCTCAGCCCGCAGCGCAAGAGCTGGTCGACGCATACGTCGAGATGCGCAAGCTGGGTCAAGATGTACGGGCTGCAGAGAAGCGCATCACGGCCACCACCAGACAGCTCGAGTCCATGATCCGACTGGCCGAGGCCCACGCCAAGATGCGGTTGGCGACCGAGGTCACGCGCGAAGATGTCCAGGAGGCCGTGCGCCTGATCAAGTCCGCGCTGAAGACTGCCGCCACCGACTCCCAGGGTCGTATCGACATGTCGCTCCTCACGGAGGGCACCAGCGCGGCGGAGAGGAAGCGCAGGGAGGACATGAAGGGTGCTGTGCTGAAGCTGCTCGACGAGCTCACGGCCGGTGGCCAGGCTGTCAAGTATGCGGAAGTCAGCAGGAAGCTGAATGAGACTGCGGGTGTGCCGGCTGACCCCAGCGAGTTTGCAGAGTGCATGAGGGCGCTGGAGATGGACGGGTCGATCACTGTGACTGGTGACGGTGCGAGGAAGAGCGTGAGACGGGTGACTGCTGTCGTGTAAATGTACGTTGTTCTTTTAGAAGTATTGTCGTGTTTGATGGGCGTTCTGGATGTCTGGGCGGGTTCTATCTGGCATTCCCGCTGTTACGTATGAATATAAGGACGAGAATAATGAGATGCTTGCAATTCGCTCTACGACATATATATATCCCTGCAAGACTTGTATGCCTCGCCTTTCTATAGGTGAATGTTCGCACTCGTCCCCTCCGCAGCGACCTTCACATCAACCTCGCTGTTCTCTGTCTCCGGAACACCATCAATCACCTCGTCGAGGGTCACCACGTGTGCCGCGCCACCGCTGCTGTAGGCCTCTGTCGCCTTGTCCAGCCCCACCTGCACAGCAGCCACCAGATCCTCCGCCTCCTCCAGCCCGACACTGATCCGTATCTGTTCGGGCCGCGCCCCGTAGCTCGCATGGTACTTGGCCGCCTCGGGGTTGTTCCCGTACGTCAAGTTGTTCATGGGCAGCGCCAGCGTCCGGTGTGCGCCGAGGTGCGGGCCCTGGTGCAGCGGCAGGTTGTCGTAGAAGGCGCGCGCCGCGTCGAGGGTCCTGAAGTCGGCGGCCAGCAGGCAGCCGTACCCGGGCGCGGCGAAGTCGTCCGCGGGCGGGCGCCTGAAGGCGTCGTAGTTGGCCCGCGTGTCGCTCGCGCTCGGGTAGAGCACCGCGCGGACGGGCGAGCCGGGCAGCCGGGCCTGCTGGGCGAGGTGCGTGACCACCGCCTGGGCGTTGCGGTTGAGGACCGCGGAGCGGGCGAGGTAGTCCTCGTTGTTGGCGAGGAGCCGCTCCGCGTCGCCCGAGAAGAAGTCGTTGTGGAAAGAGGACGCGACCAGGGGCTTGACCTGTGGGTAGTGGGGGGAGATGGGGTTGACGACCACGGAACCGCCCATGACGTCTGCGTAGCCCGAGAAGGACTTGGTGAGACTTGTAACGACAAGATCGGCGACCGGCAGAACGTCAATGTTGACGAAGGAGCCGATGGTATCATCTATCACGACGGGAAAGGAGTATTTGTCGGCCTGGAGTGAGATTAGAAGTGGTTTTCTTGTGTCGTTGAGAAGGTAGATACGTACAATCTGACGCAGTTTCTTCAGGTCCGCGCTCACGAGAATCGGGTTGCTCGGAAATTCCAAAAAGGCATAGCTGACTGTCTTGCCCTCCTTGTAGTGCGCCTCGAGGAACGCCTCCAGCTTGTCCATCACACCACTGCTGGCGTCACAAGCACCAAAATGCTTCATGCCGCCCGGCGACTCGTTGAACACCTCATAGGTGTTCACAAAAACGGACCCCAGCAAAACGACCGTCCCTGGATCCCGCTTCAAGAGAGCGTTGTGCAGCCTCCAGATGGCTGCCATCCCCGTCTGATGCAGATACACATCGTCCTCCCCGACTTTGACCTTCTCCGGGTCGATGGGTGCGCGATGAAGCAGGTCCCGGATACGCCGCCTCAATGCTCCATGCGCTGCGCACTCGGGCAGGTATGTCGTGGGGGGGACGTCGTCGGTGTCCCCGGACCACTCGACGATGCTGAACTCGCTGTCCACGTATTTGACCAGCTCCTCGGACAGCCGCGTGGACATGCCCGTGCCGGCATTGTGCCAATAGCCCATGGCCCCTCCAGACTTGGACAGGGGATACACCACGCAGTACACCCGGACCCCGTGCAGGTCGACCACCTTGAAGGAGAGTTCACCCTCGTTGAGCCTGTGCTTCTCGCGGTGGTGCGACGTGCTGAAGGTCCTGTAGGCGGCAAACGTGGTCGGGTCCGTGAACATGGCTACGCCGTCCTGCGTGGGGTCGGCGCCCAGCCTGTCGCCCAGGGCGGCAGCAAGCTGCAGAGCCACGGCGTTAGTCCAGATACCCCAGAAACAATGGGTGGTAGGCCGTGCGTAAGAGGTTATTCTCGCATACCTGGCGCGCAAGCCCGAAGGGGGCGAATCGTGGGTATAACGACCTCAGCCGCGCGAAGGCGGCCTTGTCGCCTTCGCGAAAGCGGATCGCCGCATCCCATCCGGGAAAATGGACGGTGACCGTGTGCGGGCCTTCCGGAGGCAGAGAGTGTCCGACCTCGGTGGTGATGGGCTTAGCAACGACGGCAGCCATGGTCACTGCGCGGTCTCTCGTTATTCATACACTTGTGCGAGGAATCTACCTCAAGACGCAAGAAGCTTCTTGGAATAGACAAATGCCCTGCCAGGTTCAGAGGCAAATCGACGTGCCTGCTGATTCACGAAGTTAGCGTGGTGATGACATGAAGAGCAAGACAATCGGGACAGACCAAACGTTCTTGACTGATGGCTTTGTAGCTGCCGGAAGGCCTTAGAAATCCAGACATCCGCAACAGGTCCTGTAGGCCCGTAAGCCCGGCCTGACAGCCCGTGGACTGATGCACTTGCTGTATTTGGTCTTTACCATCCCCCAGCTTGTCATGAGTCGAGTGTGGGAGCCGAAGTCACCAAGCAAGACGGGCTGAATCAGCCGCTAGGGCTTACTGGTCCGTAGTAGTGGGCTGGCTGCACGTTGGCGGCGTGAGTCCAACGCCGGTGCGCGGATGGCGCGCTTCCAAGTTCCCCGGAGTGCGCGTCTCACCGGAGTGACTAATAAGTACGTTTCTCCTCAGACATATATCCGCACTCTGGTGACTCAACGGGAAAGGTCCTTCAAATGAATAATTTCCTTGGCTCTCTCCATCTACCTAGGTAGAGTGAGATATTTCAACAAATTCTGATTGGGTTGGGTTGCTTGGGTTTTAGTATGAATGTCAATGCACTCGGTGAAGGAAGCTTGAAGGATGAGTCTGTGGCCGAGTCGAGTCAAAGTGTTAATAAACCAGCCATGATAATTAGCAAACTTGCAAGGATTGCATACCTGCAGCGTTCAGCCTGAAGTAGGCTATCGTTCACAGGGCGTTGCTCCTCCAAAGTCCTTGCCTTTCCAGAAGCAACACATATGGAGGCTCCAAGACAATGCTCGATGCCGCTACTACTTTATCTGAAACCTCCTTCTTTGGATGCTCATTGTGATCACTGATCATGAAAATCCATCTGTGCGGATTCTGTCCTACCGCACGCTTCCCTTACACTAATCACTGTGTCTATTTTTGGTTCTTTTATTCTTTTATACCTATAACACATATTTATTAACAAGAAATAGCCCAATTATAAATCTTACTCTTTACTTTATATTATATTACTTTTAATTTAGTAATATTAAAAATTTTTAACTTTTAAAATTTATTTTAAGCAAAATCTTTAACTTATTTTATTAAATGCGAAAAAAAACATTAAAAATGTTTAAATAGCAGTTTTAGATTTAAAAAGGCTATTTAGGCAATAATATAATTGAAAATAATAAAAAATATTAAAAATGAAAAAGAATTTGTATGCAGGCACAGTGATCGGATCTGATGAGCACATTGATCGAATCCGTGTCGTCCACATTGCGTCACTCTGCATACTTACTATATACTATCCAGACGGGATGAGCGGCAATGCCACCACATGCACAGAATACATAGTATAACACAATACGATTTACTCACAAACGTGAGAAGAATCACATATACTGCAGAAACTCCCGAGGTCCCCATGCTACCGAGTCTTACTCAATATTCCAGCTCTCGTCTTCATCTGTCCATCTTCTGTCCCTCTTAAAGGCTGTCATCATGGCGCCAAAGATCACAATAGCCTTTGACCTCTACGGCACCCTGCTCTCAACCGCATCCATCTCGTCCGATCTTGCCAACCACTTCGGGAACGACAAGGCCGACCTCATCTCCAGCAAGTGGCGGCAGTACCAGCTCGAGTACACCTGGCGCCTGACCTGCATGGCCAGCCCGGAGGTACCCTACGTCCCCTTCCACCACATCACCCGCGCAGCCCTGATCCACGCCGTGACCGAGGCCGGCCTGCACATCCCGGACACCAAGGCCGACGACCTCATGAAGTCCTACGACAGCCTCAACTCCTTCCCGGACGTGCTGCCGGCCCTCGAGGCCCTGCAGGACAAGACCGCCGCCGGGGGCCAGGTCGAGGCGCTCGTCTTCAGCAACGGCACCGAGGCGATGCTCAGCCGGTCCGTCGCGACGAGCCCCGTGCTGAAGCTGTTCCACCCGGAGGCGGCGGCAGGCGGAGGCGGCGCGGGCGGCCCCTTGTTCAGGAAGCTGGTGAGCGTCGACGAGGTGCGCAGGTACAAGCCCCACCGCGACGTCTACGAGCACCTCCAGCGGGAGGCCGCGGCCGCCGACGTCAAGGCGCAGGCGGCCGTCTGGCTCGTCAGTGCGAACCCGTTTGATGTGGTCGGCGCGAGGGCCGCGGGGCTGAGGGCGGCCTGGATTGATCGCCAGGGCACGGGGTGGGTGGATCAGCTGGGTGAGGTGGTCAGTGAGGCCGCCGGTGGGAAGATCGACCTGAAGCCGACGGTTGTTGCGAGGGGTGTTGATGAGGCTGTGGACAAGATACTGAAGGTTGGAATCTGAATCTCCGGTGCTATGAAAGGGAGAGATCTGCAAGGGCATTGAGAACACAGAATCGATCTCAATATGTCTTGTATGGGGACAATAACGCTTAAAAGCAAGAACACTACCTATGAGATGAGTCAAAGTCGATAGCTGACTTTCCATTCAGGCCACCTGCGCAGATGATACCTGGGGGCGTTGTGTCTCCAAGTGCTTCGTCCGGTGCGGGCACCAAAAGGTGTCACTCAAGAGCGAGGCAGATAGAGGAACCGCTGCAGGGAGTGGACACACGAGACACCTGACACCGGATCAAGTTGGAGATTTTCATTCGGTGTCCTCTATGTCGAGTATAATTTACGCTCGCTGCCAGTCAGGGCTTCGTCAACGCCGCGACTGAGCAAACATGGGCCGTAGCGGTCACCCGGTATCCAGCGAGATCACCGCCGACTATCCCAGGGAACAACCGATGGCTAAAGGGCCTTGACATGTTATAACTATGCATGCAACAGACAACTCCTCGCCAATTCCATCGGCACTGCACTGCAATGTGGAGATACCAACGATGCAAGTGGGCAACCCGCTAAGGACACCTAAAATTACTCCATCACCGCAGCACATCCTTCGTATGTTGCTGAGTAAGATGCAAGTCAAAAATGCTATGTGCGAACGAATGAGACGCTTTTGCACGACTGTCAAAAAGGGTGCAAAGTGATATATCCAATTTTACAAAGCCCTCGTCTCGCTCTTGCGGCGAGCCATGTCTACCCGTCTGAACTATGCCCGCTAATGACCGAAATGCCGCACCCAGTCAGATCCAAAACAATGCTCCGGCCAAAGAATGCAGATGTTTGTACTCGCTTGTCATCGACACAACTATGCCGCTGACGCCTCGTCATCGCCTTGGTCCGGTACCCCCTACCACCACTGCCTCTCGTGCCCCTCGAAGCCGAAATTCAGGGCCACAGCGACCACCAGCGCAGAACACAACAACGTCGGACCCCAGTAGTCGTAGAACTTGGCTGCCTTCCGGGCGCGGATCGAGCGGCTTCTGTGGACGTACGTTCCGACGGAATAGCAGAGGCACAAGATGGCGACGAGGGTGAAGACGCCGGAGACGATGAATGAGATCCTGCTGGGTTTGCTGCCAAAGTTGAGCAGCGTCGTGGCGATAGTGCCGATGTAGATGGAGAACTCGAGCTATTTTGTGCCTTGTTAGTAATTCTACTTTATTGAGAATGTTCAGGACCAGACTGCTTACCCAACTCAAGAAGGTCCTCTCAGCAGCAAAGTACACCTTTGGCTCGACTCGTACGGGGACGTATATCTTCTTTCCCTTGGGCGCCTCGAACCTCTTATTCTGAACTTGTGTCGTGCCATACAGCGCCAGAGTCCGCTCGTGGACGGGGATCTCACTGCCCGATCTCATCGTAGCCACTGCATGATCCAGCTTCGATGCCACAGCACGGCCAGCAGTCTTTGCCTTGGTCGACGCGAGCGTAGTGAAGTATGTCAGCCCACCGACCCTCCGGGCCTCCTCTAGCCTGTCTTCCTCTTCCTCCTCTTCGTCGGACTCGTACAGAACGTATGCGTCATCCTGAGCAGGAGGTAGCAGCCGAGTTTGATCCTCGATATCCACCGCTCCGTCGTTCTGCGCCTGGCGCAACCTATGGGCCACCGCATCACCGTGCGCACTCGACCCAGCCTGCGGGCCGCCAGGCGGCATGAGGCTGTTGCCGTTATTTTGTCTTGGTACAGGCCTGGCCTCCTCATCATCCGAGTCGTAGTCCTCATCCTCCTCGTCCTCTGATGTGCCAGTAGTACCAGAGTGAGAGCTCCTCTGGATACCAAAGTTGTGTGTGGCAGGCTTGCGTATATCGACATCCATCTGAGGCATCCAGAAGGGCAGAAGAGTGATGCGATCTGGAAACAGGGTGGCGCATCCGTGGATGAATTTGGAGAACTTGGGAACGGCCTCGACGAGGTGGCTCGATACCAACTGTCGCACCCACTCAGGGGTCTGCTGACCTGCCTGAGTCTGAATCTTCACCTCCAACACGGCATACGGAAATCGGCAGATGTCTTCTGGTGGCAGCTGTGAAAAGGGGTAGTCCACACCAATGTCCATCCGGCGCCAGTTATCACCGCTCCTCTTGCGGCCGTCAAGGTTATCCTCTCGGATTAATGTCAAGTCCGTGTCCAGCGAGATGCGCACCCTGAGGTCACCGGGATGTTGGAAGGCAGTGCGATGGTAGAAGCTCCGACACACCGGCTCGTATCCCTTCTTCAGGACCTCCCACTGGATTTCCTGCGCCAGCTTCTCGGACTTATCGTAGTCTGACTGTGGTTTTTTCCCTGCCTTCCTCTGCTTTTCGATAATGGCGGCTGGGAGCATCTCACCCTTCATGTAAGAATTCACATGCTTCTCCCTGATATCGAATCGCTCCTTCACGGATTTCTCGCCCGTCCAATCCTCGCGATGCGTTTTTCTCTCCACAAAGATCTTGTCAGTGTCCATGCCGCCGTACCAACGAAGACGTATAGCCTCTGCGCCCTCGGTCTTCTTGAGGCGGCCCTCGTACAGCTCCCAGGTGTCAGGGTTGTCGTAATAGATGGAGGTAATAGCTGTATCATCGGCCTCAAACTCCTTGGCACCATTATAGACAAGGACCGGCAGGTGTTTGAGGAGGATGAGCTTCAGCTCGGTGACGTTGTCCGGGTGGACCCAGTACTTGGTCGTATTACGAATGTAGCTTCCCTGATTGCCGCTAGCGGTACTGTCGCCCTTGATGGGATTGCCTCTGGTTCGAACAATGTTATAGAGTTCGGACAGCTTGACCAACAGCTCTTCATGGTTGTCCTTGAAGAAGGGCTTCGCCTTCATGCGCGCCTCGAACACGGGTCGGATGTGCCACCCGGTCATCTTGTCGTGCTTCTTCATGATCTTGTAGAAGCCGGTGTAATTCAGCTGGACAAATTTGGCGAGGTCGTTGACATCGGCGATGATGTCGCTCAGGTCCTCCTCGAGCACCATAAACTCCTCCTCGGACGGGCCCTCGTTGCCTGGCGGGCGCTCGTTGAGCCTGGCGACGATATCCTTGACATCGCGCTCGCTGGCCTGGAGGCGACGCGTGATCTCGATGGTCTTGAGCTGTTGCTTCTGGTAGACCTTCTCGAGCTCGGACTCGAGTCGGTATACGAAACGGCTCTCATCGTCCTCGGTCCATTCCCGCTTGGGCTTGCCCTTGGGCCTGGGTCGTGACGACCCAGCGCCATCTGTGGTGGTTCCAGCCTGGTCCCCCGGCGTGATGACGGGGCCCGAAGCCTTCTTAAGGTCGGCCTTCAGCCCTTCATAGTCGATGTAGTACCATTGATACTCCTTGATGGCGGAAGAGCGTAGCTGCTCGCCGAACTTCATGACGACGACTCCAGGAGGGATGCGCTTATACGGCCTGGAGTATTTTAAAGTAGAGCGCAGTCGACGGGACTGCCAGGACGTTCTGCGGGTCTTGAGATCTCTTATGATCAGCATGGGTACAGCATTTTCAGCATAGCGATAGCTGTAGACTGGATGGTCTTGGTGGGAGCCAGCGATTATAAGAGCCCAAGAGACAAGACGGCGAGATGTTGTGAAATGAGATGAGATGGTGGGAGCTTACATGTGCTGTGTGTACCCCAAAAAGATGTCTCGGTCTTTGGTTCCGAGATCGATGGGGACGTGCACGAACTAGCACAATACGTGACGAAACGAAAGACGAGACCCGTGACCACGTACGGGGAAGCAATTGGCACCACAAGACTTGTATTCGCGGTTGGCGAGGAACACTGAAGTGCTATCGAAAGGTGGTGGTCGGCGGGAACGTTTCTCTCCCGCCCTCTTCAATTTCATATGTCATGGGCCAAGTACGAGCATGTGCATTAGCTCCTTTCCGTCCCGCCCCGCTAACAGACTTGACCCATAGCAACTGCCACCCACGTTGCACCGCTACAGCAGTGCCATTGGTCAATTCAGGCCCCACTACCTGATGCGCTGCGGAAGATTTGCGTTGCATCCACCAAGGCGCGGCAGTCAAGCCCTGGACCTGGGCGTGGCAGGCAAGTAATTTTTTGGAGGGGCAGCTCTCACTTCGCGTGCCACGAATTTCAACATTGTGACGCAACTTAGAACAAGACGAGGGCTTCCAGGCCGAACACGAATCGACTCAGAGATAGTTTCTAAGCTCTGTCGTCAATATCTTACTATCTAGTTGTGTACGTATCAACAATCTTCGTCGTCTTCCGGGCATCATGACACCCCCCAACCCCACCGACGACTCCCTCGCCGCGCGCATCACCTCCTCCTGCCCGCCCTCGACCTCCGAGATCCTCCACGCCGCCTGGAACCACGACGTCGCCGCCGTCGGCAAGCTGCTCGACGAGCCTGGCAAGGCGAGCGCGCAGGACCCCACGACGGGCGAGACGCCCCTGCACGCGGCGGTCCGCTCGTGCGGCCCGGCTCGCGAGGATGCTACAGCAGCCGACGGCGGCGGCGGCGACGAGTTGGCCGCCAGGGCGACCGCGTCCGAGCTGCTGCTCTGGGGCGGGATATGGAACGACGTGGACGACCACAACGAGACGCCCGGGTGCGTGGCGCTGCGCCTGGGCCAGACGGGGCTGTACAACCTCTGCGTGGAGGCGGGCGTGCGCGCCGAGATGCTCTTTGGCCTGCTCGACGGGTACCAAGAGCTCAGCTCCGGCTCCGAGGCCGACGACGAGGACACGGCCGAGGAGAGCAATGACGAGCCCGCGCACGTCGAGGTCGACACGGCTGGCATGAACCCCGAGCTCGAGGACGGCGAGAACGCACCCGACTTGGTGGCTGCCAAACAGCTTGCTGCGGACTTCGCAGACATATGCAACGACGATATGGAGGTACAAGTGGAGGCGGCAGGGGCAGAAGCGGAAGCAGAGCCCAGGTTTCAGCCGCCCGAGGTCGGGCCGGACGGCCAAGTCAAGAGCGAGAAGTACCTCCGGTCGAAACTGACCTACTCGGACGGCAAGCTTGTCGACGACGACGGGAACGGCGTGATGATGGCCTGGGAGACGGACATCATGCGGCGGAGCGTCGATGCGCTTCTCCCAGGCCGCCCGCCTGAGAAGCGAATTCTCAACATCGGCTTCGGCATGGGCATCATCGACAGCATCTTCGCGGACACGAAGCCCGCCCGCCACCATATCATCGAGGCGCACGAGGAGGTCTTGTCCCACCTGGAAGAGCCGGAGTCCAAGTTTGGGAGCAAGTGGGAGGCCAGCGGGCCCGAAGAGGGCGCGTTCAAGGTTCACAGGGGTCGGTGGCAGGATATCGTGCCGATATTACTGGAACGGGGCGAGGTTTACGATGCCGTGTACTTTGATACGTTCGGGGAGGACTACAGCCAGCTCAAAAAGTTCTTCACCGAGTACATCCCTGGCTTGCTCGAGTCGGATGGTGTATTCGGGTTTTTCAATGGGCTGGGGGCAGACCGGAGGATATGCTACGATGTCTACACAAAGGTGGTCGAGTTGCATATGATGGACGCCGGCATGGATGTTGAATGGCAAGAGATCGACGTCGATCTGAAAGGTCTCGAGGAGGCGGGCAAGGGCGAGTGGGAGGGCGTCAAGAGGAGGTACTGGACATTGGACAGTAAGTCGTCTATCAAAGAATTGTTTTGGTCTTTGCTATCGCCAAGCTCTAACGTGAACTCCACCTCAGAATACCGCCTGCCCATCTGCACCTTTTTGGGTTGAGCGACACATCACTATTCCTGCCTCACGAACCTCTCTATAAGAAACCATAATATAGGGTAACCAGACTTGGAGACTCTGCATCGTTGCGAAAAGGGGCAGGTCAGCTGTCCCCACCGACTAGTTTATCTAGACGTTGCCATCAGATCATACCAGTCAGGAGAGGATGCGCCTGAAGGCGCAAGTTATGACCACAGGCACCACGAGCAAAGACAAGCCGGACAAGTCAAAAGCCAACCTCCCGCCTATGCAAAGTTCTCCGGGTGCAGAATGCCTGCCATGTTGCCCAACTTCACGCGCTTTAGCGTAAGCGCAGCGATCAGGGCAGCACCGACACCAGAACCATCCTCGGCAGCCATGATCTCGACGGGGTCGGGGTCGCGCTTGTTGGCCTTGGCGGGCCAGTCGAGGATTTCACGGAGCGCCTGGGCGCCACGGGTCTTGAAGTGGGGGTACTTGTTGAAGACCGAACCATCAGCACCGACGTGGGCGGTCTGGTAATTCTTCTTCTTGCAGATGGCGGCAACACCACAGGCGGAGAGGCGTGCAGCACGGGTGCCGATGAGCTCGGCCGTCCTGCGGATGAGCTCCAGCTCGGGCAGGTTGGGCTTGATGTCAAGCTTGTCCAGGAACAAGTCGAAAGTCTCCTGCAGGTTCTCGAAGGGGTCGCTAGCGGTGGTTCCAAGTTAGCAACGTATTTATAGCGATCTTGAAAAAGTAAAAAGTTAAGAGAAACAAACGAAGAATAGAAATCATCTGAATCAGAAGCAGAAACAGAACGAGAGACAGCGTGTTTTCCGAGTACAGGAGAAGAAGAATGCGACATTTCAGGCGCGCTCGAATCACAAGAAGTATCTGGGAATATCTGGGAGCAGTTGCAGGACGAAGAAGCATAAGAAAAGCGCCTCTGGGCGCGGCAGGCATACTCTTCAATGGCCGAAAGGAATGACGAGTCCAGGCTGTAGGCCTTGCGCAGCTTTGAGATGTCTTGACCAGCGAAAATGCCGGACTCGTGGTTGTCATGGAGGTCGACCATGATCAGACGGAAGATCTCGCCCAGGTACAAACCAGCAATCATCTTCTCGAAGGCCTGTTGGCCAGGACGGGGAGAGTCCTTGTCGATGATGATGTCGTACTTGGTCCGAGGCAGGACGACGTGCTCATTGTCGAAGGCACCCCACTCGCAGTTGATGGCCATGGGGGTGTCAGCGGGAAGGTTCATGTGGGCGAGCTTGGGGATGGAGCCGAAGTCCTCCATGTATGCGGCGTTGCAGCCAGTGCCAAAGATGCAACCAATCTTCATCTGAGTGTCGGTGTAGGCAGAGGCGATCAAGGTACCAGTAGTATCGTTGATCAAGGCAGAGAGCTTGATAGGCACACCCTATGTGATATGTTAGTATCTGTGACGTGCTGTCATCGAGGTAGGTACAGGGACTCACCCGAGCAGCCAGCGCAGCCTCAAACATAGGGACAACATTCTTGCCCTCAACACCATCAATGTCAAAGCCCTTGGTCCAACGTTGCAGAATGCCCTCGTCGATGTAGTTCTGAGTAGCTGGGTACGAGAAGGTGAAGCCCAGGGGTAGAGCGTCGAGATTGGTGGTGCCGTGGTGGGTCTCGATGAACTGGTAGAGGCAGTCCGCAATGTACTCCCACAGCTCCTCAGATGAGCCTGTCTTCAACTCCTCGGGCATGCGGTACTTTGACTGGATGATGTCGAACTCGGACTTCTGTTCGGTCAGGGTGATCTCGCACACTCGCAAGTTGGTGCCGCCCATGTCCAGAGCCAAGAACGTGCCCGTCTCATAGCCGTCAGGGAAGGACATAACCCATGTTGGGTTCATAGGCTATGTTAATGTTAGTATATCTCTTAATGACTATATTGTGGGCCGGCCACAGAAAGACCAAGACATACAATGCTACCTCCTCCAACACTCAAACCTATATTGATTTGTTAGTAACGTGCTCCCGACATTGCCAGACGGCCAATGTGAAAAAACCTCACCCTTGTCCAGCTCCTTGACAAAGTGGTTGGTGATCTCCTTGAGCTTCTCCTTGGGAACAGTGAGTAATGCCTCCAGGGTCTTTATCTCTTCCTGCAAGCTTTTTGGGATTTCAGCAAAAGAGCCTAGTAGAATCTTCATGTTAGTGGGCTGCCCCAACACCATTTCTCAAGGTATGTAGTCTGGCTCGAGGAGTTATAGTGCAGAGACTTGTGACAAACTTTGGCTTGCCGACGCATGGTTGTGGTGATGAAAAGAGTGGCCTCTAAGCGTTTTTGGGGGAATGGCCTTGTCATGGGAAGGAAGGTAAGGCATATGACTGTCCAGCACCATTTTGTCGACAGCGGACAAGGCAAGGTGAGGGTTGGTGGTTGGCCGTTATGAGGAAGAATTGAAAATTTAAACAAAGGATTCTAAGGGCGAAAGAGAGGTTGTGCAGTCTGCGTAGGGGAAGGGACGATTGTTTGGTAGAAATATAAGACAACTGGGGGATCAGGGTCAAAGTTCGTAGGGTTTCCAAAACGCAAATTGCAAATGTAGGTGGATTTAGGTATGACGACAGTGTTGTGTAAATGTAGACGATATGGGGATGAGGACTCTTGGCCTTTTCAGGACCGTGTGAGAATGAAGAGGTGATGGAAGGGTATATCATAAGGGCATGTAGTGTTTCTGGTGGAGAGCACCCTCGAGTCCAACCTGGAGCCAGGCGAGAGCCACAGAAGGAAGTGCAAGAGCCATCCATCACTCGTCTTGCCATATCCGTCCGTCCCTCTCATCTCCAGCCTCGGCTCTGACCCTGACACTGATCATCCCACTGTCCCACCGGTAGACCAGAGACTTCAGGCTACCCGACCACCGACAGACGGACCAACACAGAAGATCACGAGGATGGGAGTGGAGTGATTGAATAAGAGCACATTACGTACCGGTGCCCTTGCGGGATGGCGGCTTCTTCGGGCCCAATCCGACCATCTTGACTTTCAGTAATTGGAGTTGGCTAAAGGGAGGTATCAAGTCTGTAATGGATAAACTGAATATCACGTCGACAAGTGCCTGGCAGTGGATATTGGCTACCGGGCTGTAGGTGCGGGAAGAGGGACCCAGGTTGTGGTGGAAGGGAGCACCGAACACAAGGTTGATGAGATGAAGGTCGGCGTTGGAGAAGTTGTGAGAAGATGAGCTCAGTGATCAGTGACGAACAAGGTCGGATGAGGCAAGCCGGTGAAAGTGGGCCCCCTGCAGGCAAGCTACCCTTGCATGCCCTGCTGAAAAAGTGAAGAGTCAAGGCCCTGATACCCAGAGATACGGAGAAGCGGAGGACCCAGAATAAAAGAAGAAAAAAGGTCTCACAAATGATTCCAGCGCCTGGGGCGAGAGACTGAGAGAAGTACCCGTCACAGATGTGTGACTTGTGCACCATGATCACCAGTGCTTTGAGATTGTTGATTTTATTTTTCTTCTCGTTTGTCTTCGTTTTATTTTGAGATTCCCCGAGCATTGGAAGGCTAGGGTGAGCATGGCCCTCCCCAACAGTCCGTGGCGCCCGCAAGTTTACATGTACTCAGTACTTACTTGTACCTGCATAGTCATGTCCTGTCTCAACGGTACCGTGCCCGGTGATTTGACGGAGCAGACCGGTAGGGCTATGCAGACGAATTGTAGCGAACATTCGGTAGTAGTCTTTCTTTCCTTCTTTTCTATGCAAGTCCGCCATGTGTCCAATGATCTTGACTGTGTCGTGAGAGCCGAGGTTGTGCTTCAACAGTCCGGCCTGACAGACTCAACAGAATACTTCGATGTCTCGACAGGGCTGCAGTCATCTTTACACCGCTCTAGATGCCTCTGCAGCCGTGGATCTTGAGTTGTCTGGTTCAAGACGTCTTGTGACAACCCAGAAAGGGCTGGAAGAATCGAACACGACATGTGGTGTGACTGTCCCAGAGATACCATAGCACATGGGGGCTCCGGTGGTCTGGACGGTCGACTACCGGTACCCCGCCATCCCAATTCAATTGCTCGCTAGAATTGAATTCCAGGGAAAAGGTGACCCCACCTCGCCTGCTCGAGTCAAACCCCTGCTTTAAAGTCTCCTTCAATGACATCAATTGATTGTCGTCTGTGGCTTGACAGTGACTCCAGCCACAGGCTGAAATCAGTTGATGGCATGTGATTATATAAGCGGGCTGGACCCTTCGTTCCCGTCCCGTCTTGGCAAACGTGGAACGGGCCAACGCACGGAGGTACGTACGTGTCGTAAACCGCGGCCGAGCTCCAACCTGTCCTCTGAATTTCCCGTGTCCATTGCAGCTTGGAGCTGTGAACACACTTGACGATTGAGAGGTCCCAACGATAAACTGATCAATGACCAATTGATCTAGTTGCGCCTTTGCCATTCTTTTCCCTTCCTATCTGTTCTTGTCATTTTCAAATTTGTTTTGGGCTGCATCTTACGCCTCCGTCAAGATGAAGTTTGCAGCGCTGCTGCCCGCGCTCATCTCGTGCACGTCGCTGGTGGCCGCGACTGCCTTTGAATCGACCCAGACGTCAAAGATCAACCTCCCGTCGACCTTCAAGCCACCGCAGGTGTTCAAGAACGCTAATCTCGTACATATCATCTCGCTGGAGAAAGGCTACGTAAAGGAGGTCATCAACACAAAGATCGAGAACATCGCAAAAGAGCCCCAGGATGAGTACTTCCTTCCGTTCACCCCGGACCAGATGTCCAGGGTGGGAAGCCTCGAGGTCAAGGACAAGAAGAACGCAGATGTTGGTCCATTCGTGGCGGAGGCTGTCGAGTTTGATCCAGAGAGGTAGGCAAGCTTGTGCCCACACGAACATCGAGAGGAGGCGTGTGTGTGCACAGGAGCTAACTTGGAGTCTCGATTGCAGTGCCATCCAGTACTACCGCATCAAGCTTCCTGAGCCGCTGAAGGCTGGAGGCGAGCAGACCCTCTCCATCACCTACTACTACACCGACGCCTACCGCCCCCTACCTGCGTCCATCGCCCAGGAGGACCAACAATATCTCGTTTTCGCTTTCTCGGCCTACTGCCCATCGGCCTACACCACCTCCAAGCAGAAGACTGAGGTCAAGGCGTCCACCAACACCCCCGACTACACCAAGCTCCCGGGAAGCGGCGATGTCAAGCAGTTCCCCACCAAGCAAGGCTCCAAGCTGACCTATGGCCCCTACGATGAGAAGCCCGCTGGTGCCGAGCAGCCCGCGTCCGTCCGATTCGAATTCACCAAGCCGGTCCTGCACGTTACCGAACTGGAGCGCGACGTCGAGATCAGCCACTGGGGTGGAAATGTGGCCTTCGAGGAGCGATACACCATGTACCACCGCGGCGCCAACTTGTCTTCACCGTTCAGCCGGGTCAAGTGGCAGCAGTCGCAGTACTACAATCCGGCAACCTTTGCCCTGAAGGAGCTCAACTTCCCCTTGCCTCCGAGCAGTGCTGACGCCTACTACTACGATGTCATTGGCAACATTTCCACCTCCAGGTTCCGAGCTGGTAGGAAGGAGGCGCTGCTCCAGACCAAGCCTCGTTACCCAATATTCGGCGGCTGGAAGTACCCCTTCACGATTGGCTGGAATGCGGACGCCAAGAACTTCTTGCGCAAGGCTGCTGGCGGAGGCTATGTCCTCAAAGTTCCGTTCCTCGAGGGTCCCAAGCAATCTGAAGGTGTCGAGTACGAGAACACCGTGGTTCGCGTCATCCTGCCCGAGGGCGCCGAGTAAGTGATACCCAGCCGACTGCAATGGAACAGCAGCTAACCTGCGTACTCAGGAACGTCAAATACTACACGTCCATTCCGCAGACCGCTCTTACCAGCGCCGACGTCGAGATCCAGCAGACATACCTGGACACCATCGGTCGCACCGTGCTGGTCATCAAGGCGCGCAACCTGGTGGACGACCTCCGCGACCGGGACCTGATCGTCTCCTATGACCTCCCCTTCCTTGTCAGCATCCGCAAACCACTGGTTATCTTTGGCAGCATGGTGGCTACCTTTGTTGCAGCGTACGTCATTGGTGGAGTGGAGCTGAAGATTACATCAAAATCGAGATAAGGGAACGGCTCTTCGAGACGGGAAGGGGAGTGCGGGGCACAACGCGCAGCGAGAGCGTTCATTTGCGGCAAATCGTTGAATTGCTGTATTGTAACAATATCCAAGGCCAGCAGCAGGACACTAAAGTCGAGAAATGACATACCATATGAACCATGACCGGCCCGTTGCATCGGTGTTGGATCTCCTTCTCTCTCTTCAGCAAAGTCCCGTGGCAGATATCAGCTGTCCCGTTCCGGTACTTAGCCTTGACTGGCGCACAATTGTGAAGCTTGTGGCGGGTTTGAGTGCCGCACATGCAGAAAGGCCGAATCTGGGTGACGTTGGCTAACGGGAATAGTATTGCGACTGGACCATCAGCATTGGGGCTCGCCTCGGTGATAGATCTGGCGTCACCTGTCAATCGCCGCGAAGCCCCAGTTGACACCTCCGAGCTGGGCCGTCTTCTGGTATCGACAGCCTCGAGAGTGGCCCTGGTCCCCGGTAGACAGCTGGATGTCTCAAGTTCGTGGGCCAAGCGAGATCTCGTTCACAGAACCTCCTCGGGCAGCAGCGGCATCGCGACACACAAAGTGCGCATGGCCTGGCCCGAAAGAGAAAAAAAACACCAAGAATATGCGCGCATAGCCGCCAAGTTTGTTCGTCGAGCAGCTTCACTACGAATAGTACTCTCGCTTGTCGCTTGTCGCATGTCTAGTCGCATACCGTACTTGTAGGACGGTTCTTCAGGGTGGACCTCGGAGATTTTTTTCTTTTCTATTTTGATGCAAAAACCGGGGGCGAAATGCCGCGCCGCTTACAGAGGAGTTATTTTAAGCTTGCATCTCTGCTAGACTACCAAAGTCCGTCCTTGGCTGGCATGGTAGAAGGGGCTGAAGCTGTGAGTATGTTTAGGACAAGAGATGGGCCCTGATGGATTTTTGAGGTCTTCGTCTAAAGATGTTTCTTGCTGGAGGTGGGGGGCGGACGTGAGGTCAAGGGGGCAAGCGGGGGTAAGTGACACTACCTGGGTGGTGCAGTTATGCACCACGCTGCCTCCTAAAGCTTGCTTTCACCTCAACAACACTCCGTCTTGAGTGGTGTGAGTTTGTCGCAACCGTGGTGGGTGGAGCGGCATCCTCACCCCCTCCCCCCAGTAAGATCAAGAAGATGTTCAGGTTTTTAATGTGTGTTTTAATGTGCTCGCTTCTAGCGAGTTTCAGGGTCGGCCTCGGGTGAAGGGACATGGCAATGGCGGCTAAGAACATTCTATTCCCGGACTTTGCAGTAGCAGCGTATATGATTCGAGACTATAGGTATGGTTATAGCCCGTCCCTTAACCGACTCAACGGCTGATATTATATCTAGAGTACTGAAGCAAACATGTCGTCTGGACTGATTGTTTCACCAAAACGGGGCTTTTTCCCATCTGCCGGCCCGATCATCCATGGCATTGTGCCATTGTCACAGTGACGCTTCCTTCTAGTAGCCGACATGGAAACCATCTGAGCATGTGGTCTACACCTCGACCAGAGTTCTGATGGTTTCATCCCGGTTTCCATCCCGTATTTTGCGCTCAATGCCACGTGCGGGTAGCCGAACTCTGTTGGGTCGCGACCTCACCGCAGTGAATGGTAAGATCGTCGACAACTAGATGAACTTGGAACGCATGGCATGCGGAATGTGGTGTGGAGTCTTATCAAGATGCCGAAAATTCCCTTTTGGACCTCCAGTGCGAACACCAGAGCGAGACGGCATACTCGAAAAAGAATATACTTACTTATACGCAGTAGTTTGAGCCCGATGCGACCATAAATGGGGGGTTCTGATGTCGATCAGTTCGAACACCGTTTTACAACACACCAGGCTTTATATGGCCAAGACCTTTTGCTCTCTAGAGGTATGTATATGACATTTCTACATCATCACTTTCCGAGGCACAAAGACATACATGTCGGGAATGCTTGGTTTGGAGATTTCGCTGCCAACACCATTCCAAGGTCCGTGGTCTTCTTGCAACACGCATTTGACGGCTCCATCACCGTACCCAGAAGCTGGCCCAGCCCCGACTTCCATATGGACGAGCGGGGCGGGAACAGAGCTCTTGATTACCGTGGTCATGCAGCAGCACGGAGCCCTCCCAACGATAGCGGTACACAAGACGATGAGAATGAGAATGGAAACGGAAATGGGAACGGGAAAGGGAATGGCAATGGGAATGGCAATGGGAACGGCAATGGCAATGGGAAAGGCAACGGGAATGGGAATGGCAATGGCTCAAGTAAGTCTGCTGCAACCTCAACAGACGAAAGAGTCCGTTGTGCTAAATCACGTGGAAGACAATGGCAAGGGCAAAACAACAGACACTCTAACGACTACAACAGAAACGATCTCAACTTCCATCCTCACCACGACTGTGCTTCAGACCTCGACAATAATCCCAATAAGCTCCGCTTCTCCGGGAACCACTACCCTGATTACCATCACTACGCCGTCATCAACTCCACAGACACAGGAGACCAGTACAATTTCGCAATCGTCGATCGGCATATCCACAGACTCAGTACCACCTATCACGACAACAGCATCTACCTCCCTCATTAGCTCCTCGAGCCTGGAGGCCACCACCTCCCTCAACCCCACGGCACCCACACCAGATCCGATCTCTTCCACGAGCCTCTCAACAGTAACTTCAATTGTTTCTGTGCCTCCCACGAATTCGATTGGTCCTACGGGAACCGCAACATCGCCGGCAACGTCTACGCCAGAGACAGTGTCTGGCCCCGGCCTCTCAATCGGCGCCCAGGCTGGCATTTCAGGTAGCAAGCTCCGCTCAGTGTCTCCATCTCCTCGGGCCACAGCCGCTCACATACTCTACAGCAGGCGTCGTGAGTGCCGTCTTTGCGCTTGTCGGTTTCGCCATCTTTCTGGTACGGCGCAGACGATCCTCTGGTAGAAGCTCTTGGTCTCCGAGCCTCATCCCGAGGCTCAGGTCGTGGAGGCTCGACAGATGGTCAGCTCTGAGGCTGAACGATTCCGCGTCCATGGCGAGTGCAGAAATGGCTGAGGCCGACAGCAGCTATGGGTCCCACGAGCAACGAGCCCGAATAGCAAATTTCTCATGGCGGGCTCTGAGGCGGACGAGAGCAGAGATGCTGCCGTTCTCGGCCTCTCACTCCGGCCCACTTCACGAAGAGACGAGCTCTGACAGAGATTCATACTTGCGGCAGGGCCCTGGTGATGATGACAGCCCACCTCCCGGCGGTCTCTCTCCTCCACCTCCGACTGTGAATCGAACGGTGTCTCAGAATGGTCGATCTTCCATCACGGGAAGTCCAGACTCGCTAGGAATATCAATGTCCGATGCTAGCATGATCATCAACTTGATGGAAAGGCTATCGAATCCTCAACACAGCCTCGACGACCAGAGAGCAGACGCGCCGCGAGTAGCAGACGAGCCCTCAGCTCTTGATCGAGCAGGTAGCCGTCGTCTTCACCTCAGTGCTCTGCCGAGCCGGCCGTTCTCCTTCTCAGATGGCGACAGTGCTATGTTTGCGCGCGAACGGGATGAACCTGGCGAGTGATAGACTTGTGCGCCCGGACGGGGTGACGAGGTGACGCGCATTCAATAGCACTTGTCCAGGTGAGCAGACTAGAACCCGTTTATAGACCAACCACAGTTGAACATTCCAGCCACAACATAAGCCATGTTCCTCAGCACAAAACTTCGGATTCAGCCGCCTAAGTTCTTCCATAAATTGACAATATAAAATCCTTCTCGTGAAAAGAATCCGAGCCCACAGCCGGTTATCGAACTGGCAAGATGACCTCGGCGTCATCAAGATGGCTTTGTATACGCCGTTGCCCCCTTCACGACACGAAATTCGACTCCTCCGGATTCTGCCTGCTGACTACCCGCCTGAGCCAGAAGGAGCCCTGTCTCCCATCCGATGCGAGCTGAGCACCCACCAGCTGCAGGAAACTGGCCCTCCGATATATGCAGCACTATCATATGTCTGGGGTCTTCCCGACCCTGCCGCAAACACCACGGCCGTTCTCAAGGGCCATACCATACCGGCGCAGCCCTCTCTGCTGTGCGCTTGGCAATCTTTTCGAGAGCGGAATGATGAGGGATACATTTGGGCAGATGCGCTATGTATCAACCAGACTGATATCGACGAGAAGAAAACCCAGATCGGGCTGATGGGTGATATTTATCGACTCGCTAAACGGACGATAATATGGCTCGGACCCTCTTCAGATGATAGTGAGATTGCGATAGATGCCCTTAGGGAACTGGACCCGAGTGATATGGAGGGGCCCCGATTCGAGGAGCGAGATCACTGCTGGAGGGCTACCCGGGCTTTGCTTCAACGGTCTTGGTGTAAGTGATGTGTATATCAACCTCAGCAAGCCACCACTTCTGATACTTGGTTCTTCAGGGATCCGGGTCTGGATCGCTCAGGAGGCATTCTTGTCGAGAAATCCAATCGCCCGATGCGGAGGTCAAGAGGTTCCGTTCGAATGCTTCGTGAAATTCAAGCAGCTGCACGAGGCGTCTTACTGGGCAGAGCAGGGAAAATGGTACAAGTACCCGCTCTTCCGGAACATACCCTTCACCTCATGCCTTTCCAACTGGACGATAGCCCAAAACGAGATTGCACGGGGGGGGGGGGGCCTCATCGCCCTTTGCATGGGTCACGACAACGACTTCAGCATTGCAATGCACCGAGCCCCGCGACATAATCTACGGCGTCCTGGGGATGTGCACTGCTGAGGACCGAAAGGCCTTTGTGGCAGACTATGAGAGGCCGCTCCGGGAGATCGTCATCGAGGTGGTGCTGCGGTCTCCCAAGGCGGAGGGGTACCTCTTTCTCAACTACGTCGGACCGCAAGAGAACAAGGACGAGCAGCTGAGACTCCCATCCTGGGTCCCCGATCTGACCAGACCCGAGGTCTCGCAGCATCTCACCCATTATCGGGCAAACATAGATCCGACGGACTCGGCCTGGGACGTTCTGTTCCTGAGCCTGAGATCGAAGATTCCTGCCGACGAACACAGACTCGTGTCGAACTTCAGTCGCGAGCACGAGGTCTATCTCCTGTATGGCTGCCTGTGTGATTTTGTCACATTCGCCAACCCAATGCCCTTTGTTCCAGTATACCGGCGATTTGATGAGATCGAGGCGGAGAAAGTCAGAGCCGAGCGGGCGCAGGTGACCACCGGCGCCTGGAAGAAGTGGGAGCCCCTCGCCGCCGCCGCGCCTCCCGAGGTCGACGGGGAGCTCGCGGGCGCAAGGAGGCCTTTCGGCGGACCCTCAGCTGCGACCGTCAGGTCTCCTTCAAGGGCAGAGACAAGAGTCTACCGCCGGATTTTGGCGAGCGCTACGAGGCCCTCGTGGGCCGCCGGCCGCCGCCGGGGTCCGACGAGGCCGTGCGGAAGCCGTTCCGGAACGACTGGGTGCGAGACTACGGGCTTTCCGCGCTGGCGAGGTGCGTGAACAAGTCTTTTATCCTGACCAGGCGAGGCCGTATGGGGTTGGCCGTCCGAGGCGTCCTGGAGGGCGACATCATCACGATAGCGCGGGGCAGCGAGTCGCCGTATGTGGTTCGCAGGCGGGGGGACTGGGGCTACACCTTCGTCGGTGAGGCGTATGTTCATGGTGTGATGGATGGATTAGGGGTCACTGAGGCTGTGAAGGACAATTTGGGTGCTCTCAAGTTCTTCCTGAGATGAGGCATATCGTAATGGCTTTTCCCGCGGCGCGGGCAGCTCCTGAATACCAGATCATCATAATTTTCGGGAACGAACCTGAAGTCTCTGTGTTGGGAATGTGGGATCCGTCTTGAATGAGCTCGTATTATTGAACGTCTGTATGTATGTATGCCAGCATGCAGATGTTGCATTTCCGTCGCGATAGTGAGTAACACACCTGCATATTGTCGGCACACCGTGGCATGAAGTCAGGACTTGAGGCTCGTGTAGGGAGAAGGCCCACCCATGTGGCCTCTAAACGAGGAGAGCTAGTCCTGCGGATTGACGTCGGTTCAGAGCGTCTCAGTCCCAAACGGTTTAGCTGCACATGCCCCAGGGATTGTTTGGCCCGGGACAGTGGGAGCATGGTGGTGGCAGTGAGCTGGTATAATTGGACACCCCTGCGTTATATGTCACCAGCAGTGCCCGCCTGGGTTGTTGTGCTGATGGCAAGCACCCCATCGGCGTGACAGAAACCCTGATGATGAATTCGCAGGCGTTCGCATGGACTAGACTTGATATGCAGGGCTTGGTCAGCAAATGCCGGTCCCGTCGCGGCCTTGACCAGAGTCGCTGTCCATAAATCTCCTATGACCCCGTCATCTTTCGTGCTCTCTAACTACCCAATCGCCATGCTCTAGCATACGCACTTCTTTCCAGTCCATCCAAGGAGTGACCCGTCTGTCTGGTGCTTGCTGCGACTGCAGTGGTCTAGATCTGGCCCCTTGCAACTCGATCAGCATCAACTACCTATCTTCCTCCAAACAAGAATACAAAACACCAACCCCTTCTTCTTGTCGTCCCTTTGAACACCTGCCCAACATGTGCTTCGGAAGCAGACCAAGACCGCAATACTACTACCGGGAGGAGATCCACCCGGCTCGGCCGTCCAGACACCATCATCACCACCACGTGGCGCGGGTCAGCCGCACCTCTCACATCTCCCACAGCCCCCGGAGCAGCGTGCACAGCTACCGGAGCGGGCCGGCCGTCTACCAGAAGCGCACGACCAAGAGATACTACTGAAGGGTGTCTTGCATTGAGGAGATGACGCCAGGCATGAATGCTCCGCGGTCTCGAGAGCCGCGGTCATCGCATGTAGCCCTGGTGTACTGTATCGACGACGAGGCAGGCTTTCTGATCGAGATGGGAAACAGGGGACATGAGCAGAGGCTGCCTAGGCTTGCAGGCCTGCTTGAACACGAGCCAGGGTTTACAGGTGATGGGCGCCCTGACAGCGGGAGGCAGGGGTTTTGATGTTGCATGACACTGTTGTTTGACAGCATCGCCGCTATCTGCTATGGAAGATGGTACTGTGCTAGCGAGAGGCGGGAACAGATCAATGAAGCGTTCCGTCAACATTTACAGAACATCGCATTTTCCTGGCTACTGTACGTGCCCATCAGTGGTTTAGTGCAAGCCCGCCCGAACATGGCTGCATGATCGAGGAAGATCCCGGCCTCGTGGACGCTGACGTCATGCGGGCTGCCTTGGAGGACCCTTTCGCGCGCCCTTGTCGGTCGCAAGTGTGGCCGGCGACTTCTTCACTTGTCTCGTTTGGGGACAAGCTCGCCTAACTCGCCAGCGCATTCGGGTCGAGAGCCTGCCGTGGCGTTGGCCGGCCTCTTTTTAAGACATTAAGACAATGGGGCGTCAATGACGACGGGCATTGGAATGTAAGATTAGGGGTGCATCTTGCATATCTCGTGAACCGTGCTGACCTCTCGACGATCGCGCCTTGGAGCATGATATAACCACCCGCAACTCTATCAATTCCGCGTCGGCGGCCATATCCATATCGTACTTGCCAGTTCCGATATCTGTACTGACTCGTAGAAGATTCAGAAGGAGCAACCCCGCAGAGACCCAGGCTCTAATTCCAGATCAACAGACTCGTCCAGATCTCCCAGCAGCACCTTCATCATGTAAGTCATACAACACACAACCGCAAGACTACTGCCTTCTGCTTGATTTGCCCAAACTGCACTCGGTCAAGATGCCTTCGTGGTCGCGCAAAAGCTCATGCCAAAGCTCAGAGTTGTCCAATCGAAGCTCCGATCAGAGCTATACCAAGTCAGCCGCATACAATATGTAACGTCTCTCGGATGAACGGTCCCCAGACGAGTCTCGCCTCGAGTTCTGCGCGTCAGCATTTCGCTCAAACACTCACACGCATTTGTAGGAATCGCGCCCTCTCCATCCGCTCCAAGAAGAGCGCCAACGAGTCCGGGTCCTCCTCCGGCTCGCGCGTGGGCTTCTCCTTCTCCTCGCTGCGTGGCCAGATCCAGCCGGAGCTGTCCCGCAAGATCTACAAGCTCATCAAGACCACCAACAACCTCATCTCGGCCCACGAGTCCGCCGGCCGCGAGCGTGCCTCCATCGCTACCCAGCTGTCCGAGTGGGGCGAGCAGACCGGCGACGAGGCTATCAGCGACGTCAGCGACAAGGTCGGCGTCATCATGAGCGAGATGGGCGAGCAGGAGGACTCGTACGCGCACGCCATCGACGAGAGCCGCGGCAGCCTCAAGGCCATCCGCAACACCGAGAAGAGCGTGCAGCCGAGCCGCGACGGCAAGAGGAAGATCGCCGACGAGATTGCCAAGCTCAAGAGCAAGGAGCCCGAGAGCACGAGGCTGGTCGTGTTGGAGCAGGAGCTGGTCCGCGCCGAGGCCGAGAATCTTGTCGCCGAGGCGCAGTTGACGAATATTGTGAGTTCTTGGATCCCCCCCCCCTCCGCCCCAAGGAAGACTTTGTGGATCAAGCACGATACTTTTGGCGACATCAGGAGGCTGACGCCTAGGCCAAGACCCGTCAAAAGCTCAGGGAGGCATACGATGCCGAGTTCCTCGCCACCATCGAGCGAGCCGAGAAGCAGATCATCCTTGCCCGCCATGGCCGCCGCCTCATTCAGCTGCTCGATGACAGCCCGGTCGTGCCGGGCGAAGAGCAGCGGACATACGCAAATGGCGCACAGGCACGCCAGATCCTCAATGACGCCGAGGACGATCTCAAGGACTGGGAGCCCGAGTCTGATGAGCACTACCTGTCGACACCCCAGCAGCACGAGGCAATCCAAAATGAGAAGACTCCGGAGCTACAGAGCCCCACCAGTGTCAGCGAAGAATATGCCAGCGGCAAGGCAGTCGAGAACACCCCGACCGCTGCCCCCCCAGGTGAGCATCAGTCCGTTTGTGGAGGAGACGTGCAGCAGGGCGAAGGTGATAATGTTTTTGGCGGTGGTGGTGGGTTTGAAGAACGTCGTTGGGCCACAGACGCTGAACATGGACCACAGTCACCGCAACCGCAGCTTGAGGGAAGCACTACCGTCGTCTCGGGAAGCCCTGTCAGCAGTGTGGATGGCTGGAGATATCACGGTAATCTGCTGCGATCGAAGCCGCCCGGGCTGGCATTTTGAATTTGGTTGAGTGGGGAAGGAATGACGCGAGATGGGATTCGAATGTGCTTCATTCATGGCGTGGTGTTTTTGAGTGAAGGATTGACATCGTGGACTCTTTTTTGGAAGACAGTACACTGCACTTGCATGATTTGAGTGGGAACATACTTAGCACTGGACACGCTTTTTCATTGTTCTGTTCATATTGGGTATGGCTTGTCTTCAGATAGGGTCACGAGTAACATAAATTTGCTAACAAATGCGCCAACGGAAAAACCACCACGAACAGCCTACAACAAATCCGGAAATAGAATATCAAAACTTGAAAGTACTGCGGTGCTGTGGAAAGGGTATCTTGGGGGAGGGAGGTGGAGCGGTGAGTATGAAATAGAGGTACGCCGACACCAAAGCTGATCTCATTTCATTTATCCGTGTCCATCGTAAAGTGCGTTGTTGTCGAGGCGAAGTGCCAGTTGTAGTACTGTGACAGCCTGTACCACGTTGCCAAAAACTCCCAAAAGGGGTGCCATGGCGTCTTCATGAAAATAGATGCCCAATGAGGCCAGGTTGAGCACCAAACCGGCGACGGAAAGAAATGACACCCAGAATACGGACGAGGCGTTGCGAGGCGACTTGCCTCGAAATGTTGGCACGAGACCGGTGTACGTCGTCAGCAGCTGCATGAGGGCCGACTGTAGATCATTGTAGAAGTCGGGGTTGTTGATATGACCAGGCTGGTGGGAAGAGAGAGTGTAGGAGCGGATTTGAAGGCAACAGGCGACGAGGCAGATGAGTATGGTGAGGGCTTGAAGTGTTGGGTAGCCGAGAAGAAAGGTGCGGAGGGACGGTCTGCGTAACACGGTGGGCTCAAAAATGACAGCTTCTGGAGAGGGCTCGTCAACGACGGCTGTGCCATGACGGGAGGTCGTATCATTGAAGGAAGCGAGAGACTGGTGCGGTGGACTATCTTTCAGCTTGTGGTAGTCGATGTCAGGCATGACACTGTCAATGAGCCCCTTCAGACAGGACAGCGGGTCGAGCTCCTTCAGAGCGGAGTGATGCTTCACAAGCGTGCGTCGGTGCTCTCCTAAAGCGCAATAGACTGAATTGGCAACAAGAATGTTCGTGCGGCATTGTGCCAACACCACGTCGTGAAGGACGCTGTAGGCGCTTGGGGTAGCAGGTCTAAGGTCGGTTAGATGAACTGAAAAAGAGTCAGCAACTCATCATTCTGTAGAGTGCCTCTTTGTAGCTCACGATTGGAAATGATGCCTTCTCGACCTCCTCGGCTTAGATTCTTGCCCCAATACCAGCCGTTGCCGATTTCAGATATCAGTATCCTATCACCAGCCAAGATGAGTACGTCTCCAGAGTTTCGCGGACTGACGTTGCCTGGGACGGAGATTAATAGCTTTCTACAACATCCGTCGTCTGATGCAATAATGACCCACAGTATGCTATCCACAGTCTGCTCATTGGATTTCGTTCACTGCAAATATCTGGCGTGGGATTCTCGGTTCTTGACACGCTGCGAGGTGCGTACCCGAGTCCGTAAACGGGACGTGCTTTGAATTCAGACTCGCTTCCAGGAAATTTGACGTAGCAATCAGCGAGAGCTACAGAGCCCTCGCTGAGGAGTCACTGGTATAGTTGCAGCAGATTCTGGAACGCTTTGATCAAACAATCAGGGTCCTTCGTCTGGCCTGGGCCAGAGAGAAGATATAACCCTGATCTTGGCCGATGCAGGACATGGCCTAAGGAGGCTCTTGGCATGATGGGCCATATACGTTCGAAGGAGATATCAGGGAGGAAGGACTGTGACCACATACGGCTGACAGCCAGTGCCGGTGCCAGCCGTCTCTGGGTGTGCAAATCAGTCACGGGATGGGGGGCGCGTTGGCATTCAGCTTGCATGTTCTGGCGCGAGCGATATCGGTACTGCAGCGTCACTGACAGAGTCGAGAGAGCTCTCCTCGAGCTTGTGAGCTCAAGTGCAGAATTGACACGCTGGGAGCTGTTGCTTCGAGGTAGTTGCACGTCAGCTGGACGGTCGCAAAGCCACTCCGAGATAGGACTGACTGCTCGGTCGGAGGAGCAAGCGCCGCGGGGCAGCTCCGCGAAACAGGGCTGTCGTGCCTGACGCAATGGCTGTTATCTCTGAAGACACCATCAGCCCTTACGGATGAAGTAGCGGTTTCGGCAAAATGGAGGCGGCACTGGCGACGTAGAGGTAGGTTTTGGGAGAGCATGTGAAGTCAAGGCTAAGGAGATGCGGCTCTGGTTGAGTTTACTGTGACAGCAGGCGCACGGGCCTTCGCGCGTTGACCGGGCGAGAGCTTGAACCCTGCAAAAGCTTCCATCAACGTCATGAGATTAAGCTTCGAAATGATCTTCAACTTCTTTGAATGCAGGGTATCTATAAAAGACTCTTCAAGACGACGATATGGCCTCCGTCCTCCGCAGACCTCTAGCACGATATGTCTGCAAGAACTGCTCAGCTCAGATACGACGAACAAGTCGACGGTGCTTCGCAAGCTCGGCGCAGCAGCCAGACATCTACGATGTAGTCTGCGTGGGAGGCGGCCCAGCAGGCCTTAGTCTCCTGACGGCTCTGCGTAAGTCAGCCTTGCAAAGCCTTGCTCTCAAGCGGGTCATCTGACAAGTTGTCCATCCAGGCGCAAATCCCGTCACTGCCGGCCTGAGGATCGCCCTGGTCGAAGCTCAAGACCTCTCAAAAGCGCGCCAGTGGAAACTGCCCCCAGACCGATACTCAAACCGATGCAGCTCCTTGACACCGACATCCGCCGGGTTCCTCGACAAGATTGGAGCTTGGCAGCACCTGAGGGGGGAGAGGATACAGCCTTATCACGAAATGCAGGTCTGGGATGGCGTTTCGGGCGCGCGCATCGAGTTCGATTGGGACGGTGGCGCAGGTCAGACCATTGCTTACATGATTGAGAACTTGAACATCACCTCCGGCTTGCTGAGTCGCCTGGACCAGTTGGGCGGTGTGTCGGTATTTGACAATGCGAGAGTCGAGGACATCACATTTGGCGAGGATGTGGACGGACTGGACCTGGCCGAGTGGCCTGTCGTACAATTGGCTAACGGGCAGCGAATATGGGCCAGGCTGCTGGTTGGAGCAGACGGTGCGAACAGCCCGGTGCGATCATTCGCCGGGATCGAGTCGCGAGGCTGGGACTACGGTCGGCATGGCGTTGTTGCCACCCTCCAGCTCGAGGGTGAGGGCTGGGGCGGCGACCGCACCAAGATCGCTTATCAGCGATTCCTGCCTACGGGCCCCGTGGCCGTGTTACCTTTACCGGGCAATCATTCCACGCTCGTGTGGTCCACCACACCAGAGAGGGCTGCTCGGCTGAAGAGCCTGTCCGCAAAGGACTTTGCTGCCACGGTGAATGCTGCCTTCCGACTAAGCCCTGTGGACCTGGAGTATTTGCACAGCCAAAGTTCGGGTCAAGAGGAAGAAGTCGCTTGGCGGCTGCAACACGTCTCGGTGCGCCCAGAGGTGATTCCACAACCTGTTGTGAGTGTCCAAGAAGGCACGGTCGCCTCGTTTCCCTTGAAGATTCGACACGCAGACACATATACCGGCGAACGCGTGGCACTTGTCGGCGACGCAGCACATACAATACACCCACTGGCCGGCCAGGGCCTCAACCAGGGACAGGGCGATGTTCAGAGCCTGGCCAAGACGATCGAGTACGCAGTCAGCCACGGCCAGGACATCGGGGCTCAATTGTCGCTCGAGTCGTACAACGCGGACAGATACGCCGCGAATCATGTGGTCATGGGCGTTTGCGACAAGCTGCACAAGCTGTACTCGGTCGGCAGTGGACCTTTGGTGCCTTTGCGATCTGTGGGACTTGGCGCTGTCAACGCGTTGAGGCCTCTCAAGAACTTCCTCATGAACCAAGCAGCTGGCCATGGCTTCAAGCCCTTCTGAATGGCGATATTTTTACCATTCCAGAGCAGAGGAGACAAAATCACCCAATATCCACGCGGTCAGAGGACGACAAGACTTCAACTGCGTGCCCTGAATTATCGTGGGTGCGCCTCAGATTGAATTGTTACCTTGGGCTATACGTTGTCCGCTCAATTTCTTGTCCTCAACTAGGCAGGCAGCTTCAAAGCGCATCATCGTATCAGCCTGACTCCCACAAACCATAATTCTGGTTGAGGTGGGACATTGAGTGCTGGGCTAGACACCGCAACCAGTGGTTGAATCAAAATGCCGAGATGGAGGATAATGGCGGCAACGCCTGCTCTACCTTTGAGGAATCAATTGAACAAAAACTCCAGTCTTTGTCTCGGGCACCACCCTTCTCATCTTTATACTCGACGATGCTCCAAGCAGAAAACCGAAACTGGTATCATGTTACTTGGAGTCGGCCTCAAATGATGAAGGTAGATGATCGGGCTATCATGTCAAAACCCGCCCGGACAATTACGTCGTCGGGCCTAATAAGCCGAGCTCAGTCAATGATAACCCCACGGAGATATAGACACATTTCCAATCAGTGAACGTCACTTACTCATGTGCTGGCAATGCGTCAGGATTGCCCAGGCTGGGCCCTTTTCCGCCTGGGCGTGGGCCAAACGCTGGTCCCTTTTCTTCGAGAGCCTGGAACCACACGTGTTAATAACACTGCCGACCCTTGCGACCCTTCCTCCTTGGTATTATTGTAACACCGACAGGTGAGTAAGTACCCACATTGATGCAGTTTCAGCCCGTCAGCCGTATCGAACCCGGCGGTCCACCATCTCAATTGCAACTGATTCGACATGCGTACAGTAAGCGGATCGTCATCAGAGAACCTGCTGTTCTAAAGGCCGATGGCTTTTTTGACCAGCGAATTTCGACGATGCTGGAGTCCACTACGGCCCCGGATCGGCGCCCGGCCTTCTAGACCGGTCCACGGCATTCGTACGTCCGTATTTATTCGAATAGGTCCCCCGATACACCGGATCAAGTATCGTCGACTTCGTTGGTTTCTCAGCACCCCACGACTGGCTACCGTGGTCAAACGGTCATATGTTACCAAGTGACTGCGCTGCCCAACATGAGTCCTACCTTCGCAACTCAGTCGTCCTCGGATGCGACGAGTTCTCTACACCATCTCCGAAGTCTCGCTATGGAGAGTCTTCCCCCACTGTCCTGGGTCTACCTCCCCTTGGCGGTCACCATCTACCTCGTCGTCTCGAGCTTCGTCACCTGGTACCGTCTGCGCCAGTTCCCCGGTCCCCGCCTAGCGTCCGTCTCGACGCTCTGGCTCGCTCGCACCGCCCTGACGGGCCGCGCTCCGGCGATCCATCAGGCCGCACGCAAGAAGTACAACAGCTCTCTCATCCGGATCGCTCCCGATACCCTCATGACCGATGATCCCACCATCCATCGTCACATGAACGGCGCCCAGTCGGGCTACGTCAAGGCGCCGTGGTACAGCTCGCTGCGCACTGACGCCTACACGCACAGCATGTTCAGCTCCTGCGACATCGCTTTCCACGACGACGTCAAGGCCCGCGTGTCGCCAGGATACACAGGCCGCGACGTTCCCAGCATGGAGGCTGAGATCGACGAGGGGATCGCCTCCCTCAAGGACCTCATACGGCGTGAGTACCTCAGCGCGCCTGGGGAGACCAAGGCTGTCGACTTTACGAACGTGCCGACCTTCTTCGCATTGGACTCACTAAGCAAGATGGCCTTCGGCGAGGCGTTTGGATATCTGGGCGCAGGGACTGACATTGGAGGCTGGATCAAGAGTCAGCACCAGACGATGAAGATGATGGTGTTGGGTGCCGATGTGGAGTGGCTGGGAAGGCTGCTGTTCTCGGATTTCGTGCTCGGGCTGATTGGACCCAAGCCGACGGATAAAAATGCGATTGGCAAGATGATGGCGTTCGTTTCCCCCTGATTATCTTTTGCTTCGCTGGCCACAAACGTTACTGTGCGCTAACGGGGTTCTTTCTGTAGCATGGCACACGAGGTGGTTGCCGCGCGCACCAGCCCAAAGGCCGAGCCTGTACAGGACATGCTGGTACGTTCGTTGCTGAATGCCGATGGCTGCATTATAGCCACCATTCGTCGTAAGATAAGAGATGGTAACCGAGGCTAACAACGTATAGGGCTCTTTCATAAGTCGTGGACTCTCACCCAAACAGTGCGAGGTCGAGATCCTTCTCCAGATCGCCGCCGGAGCCGACACGACCGCTAGTGTGATCCGTTTCGTGCTGCTCATGGTAGCCTCGACCCCCCACGTGTACCGCCGCCTGCAGCAAGAGATCGACGAGGGCATCGCCAACGGCACCATCTCCAACCCCGCCACGGCCGCCGAGGGAAAAGCAGTGCCGTACCTACAGGCCGTCATCTTCGAGACCATCCGCTTCCACCCGCCGGCCTTTGGGCTCCTCCCCAAGGTCGTGCCGCCCAAGGGCGACGTGCTCGCGGGCCAGTTCGTCCCGGGCGGCACCAAGATCGCCTTCAACTCGTGGATGGGCATGCGGCAGACGGACGTCTTCGGGGCCGACGTCGACGTGTTCCGGCCGGAGCGCTGGGTCGAGGCGTCGCCCGAGGGCCTGCGCAAGATGCAGCGCGTCGTCGACCAGATCTTCGGCTGGGGTCGGTACCGGTGCGCGGGGCGGATCATCGCCCTGATCGAGCTGGACAAGATCTTCATCGAGGTGAGTAGTCCCCGGCATGATGACGAGCAGGCGTACAAGGCACAGAGGGGTGGGTGCATGCTGACCATGAGTGCCAACAGCTGTTCCGAGACTTTGACTTTCAGCTTCTGAACCCTGCCAAGCCGTGGTCCGAGGAATTGTTCAACACGTTCGTCGTAAGCGATATGTGGATGCGGGTGACGGCGAGGCAAGTTTGAGCCGTAGAGCATGACATTTTTGGACGAGGTCGCCTGGGCATCTGGCAACAGACTGGCCGCCTTTGTATCTAACGGCTTTTGCAACCCCGACGATAGAATCAAGGGAAGACAACATCCATACGGTAGAATAAGGAAAGGCAGGCACGAGGAAAAACTCGCTACGTGGATAATCAAGGCACAATATACCCCTAGGTATTGGTTGCAAGACCTGTCAAAGGGGAAGGAAGCAAGACTGCTGACGTCGGCTGACAGGCCGACAGATTAAATCAGATGCACCACTCAAGGTCAAGGCAGTCGTGGAGATGGGAAGCTGTAGACTATAGTAGTAGACTGAGGCACAATGCAAATTGGATGTCTTATAATACGGCAACGCTTGCGTATACGCCTAGGTAGATGCTCATGTATGTAAATGAATAGGAACAGAGCCTTGGAGAGCTCTGTATGGGATGATCACGTCGTAGAGACTTCCAAGTCCCGAGGTCCATACGCATTGCGACTGACCGTTTGAGTTTCAATCGTCCACAGAACTGCACTGAAGACAGGAACTAACGCTCTTGCTGATAAAGATAGAGATTTGAACAGACCATTGCTTTTTCTCATCTCAAAACAAATGATCCCTAGCAGCCAATCTCAGACCTCACAATGAACAAAGACCTTAGGAAGGACAAAGTACTGGTGAACTTGAATGTCCGGTTTTGACAATTAGTCTGTAGATCTTGTTGCGAGTAGTAGGAAGGGTTGCGAGATGCTCTCACCCCGCCATCAATCATGGTGAATTTGGACGAAACCGGCTCTTGAGTAGGTAGTGACTCGGCCGCATATTAAGAACCTGACAGCGAACCTTGGAAGGATTCGATACTTGGCATGTCCTCGGTGAGGGGGAAGCAAGCCGCCATTACACTAACGCAGTCCTTTGTGGCCTGAAAGTGGGACGGAGCTAGCCATGGAAAGGTATCAGACCCCGGCGTGGCCACCAACGCCAGCCGCCAACGCCCAGTTGACGGATCCGAGCTTGCCGCCCGCCATTGTTGTCCCAAACACCGCTGCCCCCCAAGTCCACGATGGCGCAGAAGACGGTCCTCATCACGGGCTGCAGCGAAGGTGGCATCGGCGCGGCTCTCGCCAAGGCCTTCCGCGAGGAAGGCTACCACGTCTACGCCACGCTGAGGAACCCGGCCAGGGCCGGGCCGCTGGGGCAGGCCGACGGCATCGAGGTCTCGGACCTCGACGTCACGTCCGAGGACTCCATCGCGCGCTGCGTGCAGGCCATCGGGAGGGAGGCGGGCGGCGGCGGCGGCGGCGGCGGCGGCGGGGGGCTCGACGTCCTGGTCAACAACGCCGGCGCCGACTTTGTGCTGCCGCTGCTGGACACGCCGGTCGAGGACGGCAAGGCGCTGTACGACCTCAACGTCTGGGCGGTGCTGGCCACGACGCAGGCCTTTGCGCCGCTGCTCGTCGAGGCCGGGGGGACGGTTGTCAACATCAGCTCTGTCGGCGGGACCCTCAATTTAGCGTGGTCGGGTGAGCTCCCAATACCCCTGAGCCCTCTGGCCCGTCACTTGAGCAGTTCTTCACGTGTGGCGCTGTGAGTTGGACGCTGACGTGTTCCTAGGGATATATGATAGCTCCAAGGCCGCTATTACCAGTATGTCGGAACATTTGCGACTGGAGTTAGCACCTCTGGGCGTACATGTTCAGACGGTCATGGTGGGGGCCGTTGACACACCAATGTAAGAGAGCTCCATCATCCTCCGACCCTGTTATCAGCGTTGAGACACGTGTCCCCCGAAAGTCTCGCGCAAGAGCTCTTCTCCAGGATCGATACAAGCACTATGAGACCCTGTCGAGGAGTTGGCCTGCTAATGCGCACATGTCTTTAGCCACGCCAACGCGGGAGAGCTCAGGCTGCCCGAGGACTCTTATTACAAACAAGTCAGGGACATCATATGGGACACCCGGAGAGGCGCCTTGAAGCCCGGCGCCGTTTCACCGGACAGCCTCGCAAGAAAAATTGTATATGACGTTGCCCATAGAAAGACAGGCCAGACCTGGCGTGGAGGCTTCGCCTCTGCCTGCTGGTTTGTCGGCTCGTTCTTTCCACAGGCCGTGCAAGACTATCTAATGAACAACAACAAAGGCCTCAACAAGATCACCTTGGAGAGGAAATAATATAGCGGGGCTTGTTGAAGGAGATTGGATTCTACACAGGATGGCTGTTTGTATTCGGACTGCAGGTCGTGCGCGTTGCCGTTTGGCAATGCTTGCGTTTCGCCATCTCCAGGCGCCCTGGACACCAATATACTAACTAGGCCTTGTGCCGCAAGGGAGACCTGAAGGCTGCTCTGCCTGGGCACCTTGGTACACACACATCAAAACTCATTCTCTCTGTCCCTTGTCCTCGGCACGTGCTCGAGCATCCTCGGCGGCAACATCCTGCAGTTCACCCCGACGCCGGACGCGCCGGTCTTTGACCCAGGCCCGAGTCCCCGGGCGGTCGGAAGCCAGTGCGTGACACAGCCGCAGTCCCCGCACGAGTGGAACGCACAGTCGCCGTCTCCATCTCCGCGCACGTAGGCCCTCAGCCCTGCCGTTCCCGAGACGGACACTTTGGCGGCGCCGGGCGGGTAGTAGGCCCACAGGGCGCCGTACCGGTAGCATATGCTGCACCGACAGTCCGTGAGCTCGGTCGGCAGAGACGGGAGCTCGAGCTTGACGGCGCCGCACTGGCAGGTAGTCAGAAGAGTGGGAGACTTTGGTTGCTCGGCCATGTTGCATGCATCCACGGACGAAAGATGTAAATGATGAGACCGATGTCGATTTTCAAAAAAAAAAAAAAATGAAGAAAAAAAAAATCTCCCCTGTTTTAAAGACTGCCCAGGTGACTGAGAAACCGTGGTGATGGAGAATTGTCAACAATCCGCTGACCGAGTGATATACGCGGCGAACAAGTAATGATGCAAGTGAGAAAGATGACAAACCTGCCCGGGTGTCTTGGTGAAGGGCGCGCCCGGGGTCATGTTCATTTGTCCAGCCCGATGTAGATATTCCCAGAACGTGTCGTGATCTCTTCCGGGCTCCAGGGCTGCTTCGGATCCTGGTATAGAGTATGGTGTATCACATTTGATTTCTTACCAGCCAGGTGTGACATTCAGCATGGTCAAACTTGGTGCTGGAGACTCGAGGAAGTGGACGAACAGCAAACTGCACCCTGCCACCCCCGGCCCTGTTCATTGCAAGTTGTAATGAATTTGCTGGCGGATTGGGAGTTCCTGGGTCATGCGAAATCACCATGCCGAACCCTCCGTATTATAAGCTTCAAGACAGTTATTATGGCTCTTGAAAAGGTACGGATTCTATGGCATATCAAGCATCATGACGCCCCGGGGTTGGGTCGGGGGGGAGGGGGGGGGGACTGTAGACGGGACGCACCCTCGACATGCTTTTTGGAAGGGAAGCTATAAACGGTATGGGAGCTCTCACAGAAGCTGGTCAAGATGAGTCTGTACCCACGCATGTATGTATATTTGCCTTGACCGCAATGATCCTCGGCAGGACCAGCCCGGTGCTTGCACCTAGAAGTCAAATCGAGACACGGCATGTCTGACAACAAGGCTCTTCGTATCGAGCATTTCTTCAACGCATCGCGATTACTCGTATATATTAAAATCTATAAACACGTTCGACCTAAGGCGATCTATCACCCGGCCCTCTGCCTCGCAGACTTGTTCTGTCACGTACTCCTCCAACTCGCCGCGGAGCACGTTTAGTCGCTCGTCGAGTCTGCCATCGACAATGTCAGCGGTCTCATCTCTGACGGCCTGCATCTCCTCTTTGACTTCTTCTATCTTCTCCGTGGTAGCCTGGTCCTCGTCCCTGGCCTCTTGTACTTCTAGCCTAACTTCCTGCAACTGATCATCCACTTGGTTCTGCTGCTGAACACTTGTCCGTTGAATCTCTTCCCTCAGATCGAATGCGTGTTTGCTCAGACGCTCATCTACCCATGCCTTCATGCGTGTCTCCATTTGCTGCAGCTCGCTACGAAGCTCGTTGCCCTGTTCCTGCCACTTGGCAGTCATCTCAGTCATCAATTTCCGGCAGATGGCCTCGACGTCCCGGGCACTAGTGGCGCTCTCTTCGCCATTACTGCTTGCCCTGCGGCGCTTTCTGCTACCACTGCCAGACGCCTCCTTGAGTGACGATTGGGAGTCGAGGTTTTCTGTCATTCACTTAGCAGGACTCGACCAAGGAGAGGCACACAAGGAGCTTCTCACCTTTTCCTACTGGTGGTGCTGGCGGGGAGGGACCTAGTTCATCATACGACGGCGGTGACTCCGCCGGCGCAGTGCCAGCAACGACGAGACCTTCACCTTCGAGAACTCTGCCTCCTTTGCCGTCATAAAGCCTAGACACATCGGCATGTACAGCGCTTGTGATCAATTGGCCAGTCCGCACGGCCTGGCACAACGACGCAAGTCCGTCCTCAGACGGAATTTGATCCTGTCTCAGGTACATGACGAACTCGGTCTGTTGGGCGAGCATCTTTAAAGCATCGAACATGTCCCAATGAGCCTTCTTCTTGGGGACCAAAGGGCTGTGAGGAGGAGCCACGAGGTTGGCAGGTTGGCTCAACACCACCCGCAATGACACAAGTTCACCATCGCCTAACGACCCTCGCACGCGATCAGATACAGACCTGTGCTCAGGCGTACTGCGAATGAGGGACTGGATCCGCTCAGGGGCAATGAATAGGAACAAAGGCGTGACTGTTCGGCCAAGGCCTTTGAGCAGGATCGGAGCCCGCAGCCTAAGGGAGGCAGTATCCGAAGAGGGGCGAAAGTGGCAGTCCAAGGCTATCTGCCACGTCTCGTCAAGTCCGAATTCACCGGGGCAAAGGTAGCAAGGCTGGCCGTCAGGTTTCGACCACTCAACAACGACCCGGGCTCTTGTGATGTCCAGCTTGTCTAGGGATCCGGTCGCCGTCGAGGCCGCCATATTGACTGCCTTGACCCTTGATCACTAGCCCTAGCAGGTCATGTCAGCAAGGGAATCACGCAGTGGATTAGGACCAGTATCCGAGGAGCGGAAGAAGCCACTGCAAAGCAGTTGTAAAAGTAAAATCCCCCATGTCGGTGACACAGGTTCCCGCCCGCCCAGGCTTTTGCCGGATGCCCTGCGCAAACAGGCACCGACGAGCAGCCTCGGCTCAATGAACTCAGCTCGAAGAGAAGACCATGGCCGAGGAATGAAAAAGAAAAAAAGAAAAAAGGGGGACCTCGAGAACCCGCACGCTCGCGTTAACAACGCCCCCCCCCCCCCAAGATGCAATCAATCCGGCTCACTGGCGACCCCGGGCTTGACCCCGCAGATCCCTTATCCCACACCCGGAACAGCGTATGAAGTGCTCCGTAGCATGGCAGTGGGCTGAGCCGAGGAATCGATGCGCCCCTGGGGACTACTGCGGTATGTGCAATGCAGTATCTGGCGACGTTGGGCAAGCGTGCGCGGTCGCCCGCGAGAAGCGGACACCTTGGAACTAACCCTGGATATGTTGCTATCGCTGTGAAGCGCTCTGCATCTGGCGTTTTCTTCCTGTGTGTTGTGGCGAGGAGGTAGCCTTGGTGCCTTTGTGACGGCGGGCGACGATGGTGGTTGAGGGGTGGTGGATGCAGAGCTGTCGTTGACGGCGACGAGAAAAGGAGGCCGGAGGGTGGAGAACGACGCGACAGGGAAAGCGATGGCTGGGGTCACGTGCGTCATTGTTGACTTGCTGTGAGTCTACTAACAGGACGCCGTGTTTGCTACACCCGATGATGTTAGTGACCTCACTTTCACTCTCTACCCATCAAGTGGTGGATTTTGGCTCAAATGCATCTCAGTCTAGGTAGGAAGGAATGGATGGTCATGTTGGATGCCATGGCCGATGACATCCTCAATTTTAGGTGTTGAGCGTTGAAGGTGTTGAGACTTGGAAATCCTACACACAAAAGGGTGCAAGGGTTCGCAGGGGTGGGGACGGACCTGTTCCAAACTCGTCGCGCGGGAACGACGGGAGGCAGTTGATCATGTTTTGACCCTCGCTTATTGAAGCCTCACCAAAGCAGCACGAGATTGAATAGGCCCACTCTGCCTATGCCTTGAACAGTCAGTCTCAGTACCTTGTACGAAAAGATATGTGTTTGTGTAACCACAAATGCGGCTCGTCGAGCACCGCGACAAGACAGGCTAGCCTGCTGCAGCTCATTGCGCTCCGCTCACACCAAACATTCCCAGCTGCAAATGTTGCGGACTGCCCAAAGCGAACGTCGCTTGTCCAGCCATGTTGGAATCGATGGCAACGCTGTCAGTATAGCTCATTGGTGGCGATACACTCGCTGTGTCCGTCCACCAAGACCAGAGCACGACTGCCTTCACCTCACCTCGCGAGACCATTCGCACCTGTGAGAGTGTAGACAAAGGCATCGATATATTTCCTTGGCATGCGTTGCCAAGAGAAAGCTCGACCTTCTTTCACGTATTCTTTTCCTCTTGTGTGGCTAGATCGACCTCTTCGGTAACGCAGGTGCGTGTCAGTCACGGGCTGGTAACATTTTTGCTCCACATCTCTGGGCGGTTTTCTTGCTCTTCCGCTACAGCTACAACGAGATTCACGGGGCACCCGGGCCTGTGACTTCCCGATAGATACCAAATCCGGTCCAAATGGGCGTCGTCTTGTCACCACATTGCGTCCGGAGATCATTGTCGGATTCTGGCTGTTGCTGGCAGGTCTCAGGGACTTTGCGGTCTCGCAGCAATCCTCATTAAAATTTGCACCAGTCATCTTGTCAACATGTCGGATGAAGGTTCTCGAGAGATTGAGGGAACGGCCAAATAATCAAAGGGACGATTCGTGGGAAATCAGAAGTGCTCGGCACGCATCCTGTCTACGACCCCGGGAGGCCATCGGCGTGGGCTGAAGCATAGCCTTGTTGTCCAGCCGTTGTCTGAATACATCTTGAGCGTCAGACTATAAAGCAGTCGGATTACTCCGTAACTCTTTCATCGCCTTTGGGTGAGGACATTAGAGCTTGCTCATTGGGCCAAGTACCTGAATCGTCACTGTGGCTCTTCAACATGCGTGGTCTTACCCTCCTGGCTTTCCTCTCGGCGGCGCTGGCCTGTACCGACCCAGACTCGGATCCGTGTGCATCCTACATCTCCGCCAATGCTGCCACCGCGTCTGCCTTCTGTGCAACTTTTACCCAGTCAAGCGTCACTGCGACGGCAGGACTGCCGGCCTGGGCCAGCATTTGCTCGAACAAGCCGAGCGCCATCTCGAAAGAATGCAGCTGCTACTACACGGGCACGGGCGCCGTCGCGACCAGCACTGCGACTACCAAGGCCACGACATCTACCACTTCCGTCCAGACCTCGACTGGTCCGGCGAGCACGGCTACCAACGCGTGCGGCGCGGCAGCCATCAACAGCTTGGTCGGATACGCCGCCGGCACGACCGGCGGCGGTAGCGGGAGCGGGACTACGGTCACGACTTGTGCGGAACTTGAGGCCGCTGTAGCAAATGGGGGAGTGATCAAGATCTCTGGAATCCTTGATGGCTGCGATATCATTGATCTCGGCAGTGACACATCTGTGATCGGTGTCGGATCCCAGTCTGGTGAGTACTCTCCACCTGAGCAGCCTGTCCTTATTCCGGTTCGGAGCCAGCTGACGTTTTATCTGCAGGCCTGACAAATGGTGGATTCCGGGTGAAGGAGCAGACTAACGTGATTCTCCAAAACCTGTACTTCCATGATGCTCCAGAGTCCAAAGACTTGGTTGAACTTCAGTACTCGACCTACGTCTGGATCGATCACTGCGACTTCTCTTCGGAAGGTCTAACGGGTGACAAGGATTAGTCCGTGTACCCTTCTTTAAAGCTGTCCCCTGTTTCTTCTTTCCGTGCTTTCAGAAGTTCTAAAATTGCAGTGCATCGGCTGCTAACATATGCGACTTGCAGCTACGACGGTCTGCTCGATATCACCCATGTAAGTGAACACATATGCACATGACCGGCGAACGCTCATGCTCACCACCACTTTCCTCAAGGCGACCGATTTCGTAACCGCATCGTGGAACAAATTTCACGACCACTGGAAGGTATGTCTGCTGGCCTGAGGAAAATTGCGCGGGACAAATGTGGGCTCACCAAGTCTCGAGGGCTCCCTCATCGGCCATTCCGACAGCAACGCGGATGAGGACACTGGACATTTGCGAGTCACGTGCGTACCTCTTTCTCCCCAACGCGAAGCCTACTTCCGCAAGCTCTAGAAGACAAAGCTTCAGGCTCGGTACCATGAACCTAACAATAGTGCAGATATCACCACAACTACTGGTCCGATGTCAATTCCAGACTTCCATCCATCCGGTTCGGCACTGGCCATTTCTACAGTCAATGCTTCGAGAACAACCCTACATCCGGAATCAACTCCCGCATGGGCGCTCAAGTTCTTGTGGAGGAAAATTACTTCCTGAACACAAAGCTTGCAATCGTAACAGATCTCGACAGCGACGAAGATGGTTATGCTGTGGACAGGAACAATGTCTTTGTTAACAGCACGGAAGAAATCACACAGGTTGGCAGCTTGACCCCACCCTACAGCTACACGTATGTTTGCTTCCCGGAGCTTCCAGTCTTGTCGAAAGCATCATGTCTCTGACTGACTCGCAAATTTTCAGGCTTGATCCTGCGTCTTGTATCTGTGACTTGGTAGTGGCTTATGCAGGGACAGGAATTGTTGGCTGAAGTTATCCAAGGACGATTCTGGGTGGACATGTTTAAGGATACCTAGGTACATGGGCATCCAATCTCAATTTCTTGAATTGTATTGCCACAGCCCTTGTGATATTACAATGGATGCCCTTATATAACATGAAGTTCCTATTCATCTTCGTCCTCTTATTGCAAATGCTGTAAAAATTGCTGCACTGGTTCAGACAAAGCATTGCCTAGGTATTATTTCTACTTTACCTAAATGATTTGGGGTTCTTCACATCATCAGAGTCACTTCAAAATCTGTTTGTGTTCTGGCCTCAAGTAGATTCGATCTCATTTCACAACTCAATGATCTAATCGCAGGGAACTGAATAATACAAGTGACCACCGAATTTTTCATTCTTTCAAAACACGTCTTTGTGTCGACTATTAATTACTCTTTCAGAGCTGATTTGATCGTGCTTAGGTCACTTCCTGCCTTAATCAAGGTTGTTCAAAACTATTATGACCATGTTCACATGGGCACCTTCAAGCCACATATTTCCTTCATAACCTCACCTTGCAGCTCATTGTTGACCTATGAGGATTCTTGGTATTTAGGTATTTGTGGGAGCGTACTGGGGATCAGATGTAATTCAATTCGTAAGGGTTGGTCTGAGGAAGGTAAGGGAGGAAAGTCGCAATCCATCTCTCAGAACGCTCTCTTTTATGGACAGCCACCTGGCAGTCTGTGAACATCAGAGGCTTTACCTAATTGGCGTCGGGAATAGACGGGTGACCATGTGACCGTAACTACCCTACCCCTCCTGCCAGCAGTATTGAACATTTGAACCCTTTCTCTGACATACGTAACCCTCGATACCTAGGTACTCATTTCATCATCAACTTCAGCACCAAGCCTATCACCGGGGGAAAAGTAACTCTAAATCTCAGTCATCATTCTGTGTACCAACATTTCCAAAAGCAGACACTCATTTTCTGATGCAGACCATGCTTTCTCAGCGGCCTACCTAAGTAGATACCTAGGTCTAAAGTCAACAATATCAGATTGGATGATTGGAGTGTCTAGCAACTTACGAAACACAGTTTGATATTGCCATGTTCACCTTTCCAGCTATGCCCACGAGAGACTTCTGCTGTCTGTAGAGCTTCAATGTCTGGTTTTGCAAGCCCCCAAGGTTTTGAAAATCAAGGAAACTTGTTAAAGTCAGGATTCAAACACCTGGCTGCCAACTTCTCTACTCAATCCAGCCAGAAGCCCGGAGAACATCAGGAGAAATACCTCATTTTACCTTGTGATGTTAGCAGTTTACTAGACTGTATGTGCATACTTACTGCTATGCATTCCCCATCTAGAACACAATAATCTCCATCATTCTTCTCTTCACATGCTAAGCCTGCTTAAGGATTGCAGTTCTGCTCTATTAGAACAAGAAACCAACGTTTTTACCCCACTCAATGATCGACTCTCTTGTGCCAGTTTCTATTCAGTGCTCCCACCCAAATGACCGGCTCTTTTGTATCAGGTGCTCCCACCCCATTGGTCGACTTTCTTGTATCAAGTGCTCCAACCTCGCTTAGTCAACTTTCTTCTGTCAAGTGTTCCCACCTTGAGAGAGTTGTATCTCTTTGATAGTCTTGTCGTGTGCTCCTTCCCGAGAGGATCGCCTTCTTTGTGCCCTATGACTGTGGTTACTCTTCTAGTCACCAGAAGATCACTAGCAGTCCCAAGATCACTCTTCTTTGGATCAACGCCACGCTACTTCCCTCTCTTTCTCTGGTGCTCAACTCCGCGACTGACCGTTATCATACGCACACAAGAGGTTGAAAAGCGCGGACCGCACGCGCGCAACAGCGCAAGGAGTGCGGTAATTCTCGTAACCCCCCCTCCCCCATCCATCGTTGACATCCATCCTCGAGACCCTCGGCATATCCATCAACATGTGCTTCACGGAGTTTGTCGGCTACACCTGCGGGCACTCCTCCGTGGAAATCATCCGTCCGTGTCCCATGACGACTCGATTCCACACCAACCCTCTGTGTTCCACCCACGGCCGTCGACCAATCCTGGTCCAGGAGATGTGTCCCGCCTGCCAGCGAATCCTCCACGGACGCGCCGTCCTCATCCTCGAGTGGGAGCACCACTGGATGCACGAGCGCGGAGTCTGTGGCTGCGACGTCGTCTTTCCCGATGTGATCCGACCTCGCGTTATGGGCGGCGGTCAGCCTCACCGTATCGAGAATCATCAGCAGAGCGATGTTGAGTCCAAGAAGAGCGAGGAGACGGCTACAAAGCCACAGACCAAGCGGAAGAAGGGCCGGAAGAAAAACGGCATAGACAAGGAGCCATTGACAAGCAAGAAGAGTGCAAGGAATGGCGCTGACCTCACAAAGAAGGCGGCAGCTGACTCCCGGAGCAGTTCTCTTGACATCCCGGGAGCTGGCACCATGGAGAATGCGGTAGGTCATCCTTCTCTCAATCTCTCAGAAGATACCGTGGGCATGGGACAGAGCAAGCAGATCACTCATGGGTCTTTGACAATGGACCATGGTGAGAGCAAGGCATCTGGGATCTCTGTCCAAATTCCCTCCTTCTATGGAGTTGAGTGGGTTGATGAGCACCGCCAACTGCACAATGCAGGCTCATGTAAGTGCCCAGGTGACTTTTCATTCTACCAGTCTCCCGTGGAGCACGATGAGGTCTCGACCTACTTTGAGGATCTGGGTGAGCCAGCTGTTCATCCGGCAGAATCTCATTATCTTGGCTGCCAAGGATGTGATCAAGCTAGAGCCTCAGGCTCTGGGTACATGTACCCGTTGTCACTCTCGGGCATTGTCAAACTCGACTCATTCCACGACTACAATAGCCCAAGCGTCGAGGTTCAGGGCCCTTTCAATTCTCAAGAGATTGCGGGTCCTGGAACTTGGGCTCAAGGTATCTCCCACGACATGCAAGTTCAAGAGGGCCGGAATTGGTTTGATGACGATCAGCCTGCCAACCCGTACCAGGCTCTACAAGCCGCGAATACGTATGACTACTATGTAAGTATATCTGCTCGTGTCAGCGTCTCCAGTTCGCAGAGATTCTCAGTTCCACAATTCTCCCGGTATCCCAGACTCCCAGTAACATCTCTGCCCAGGTCATGGGACCGTCTCTCCTTCTTGGAAAACGTGCTGACCAGGCTCTCAAGCGTCACCAGTTAACATCAGCCGCTGCGAATGACGGCCTGACCATGCGCTCCCCAGGCGCAATCCATAGCGTCAGCCCCAGCTGCTCGCCGAACCCGCTATACAACTACGCCTGCGCCGACGGCGCCAAGGCCAGTCGCCTGGTCGACTTCCAGCCCGCCGAATACATCAAGCCTGCGGACGCACCTCTCCCGCTAGTCGGCCTCCCCATCGGGGCAGGGCCGGAGGGCGCCTCGCTGTTCAGGCACGTGCGCCCCTTCGAGGACTGCGTGCTGCGCCGACGCAGCAGGGAAGCCGAAGCTGCCCAGAGCGCGAGGGTCATCGGCAGACTGCTCGACTCGGCTGGTGATACCCGGAAGGAGGGGCTCGACCGGCTTTTGCGCAACAGCGCGTCTGTCCCGTGCCTTGCTTCGCTGGAGGAGCTCGAGCCGGGAAGGCAGCCTGCGCTTCAGAGATCCGGTTGGCATCGCAGGAGTGTTGGTAGCGATGATGGTGGTGGATATGGCCAGTCGGCTGCTGGGCTTCCTGGTGATGGTGGTGAAGAGGCAACTCTATGAGGGGATGAGCGACGGCCCACTTATCAAGGTGAAGGCGTCGGGAAAAAAAGGCCTCCGATGAAGACGGAGCGAAGGCGTAGAGGTCGTGGCGCGTGAGTATTGATATAGACTGCGCGGAGAGAACGGGAAGTGGGAGAATGCATCTGCTGACTATGAGAAACAGGCCGTCCTGACCTGGCCCCAGCTTTTGGCCAGCTTTACAAATGAGCTCGTCCGAGTATTTCGACACAGGCGCGAGGGGAGCGTGCTGCGCTTTGCTAAAGGCAAGGGATTGAATGGCCAGGGAGTGCTAAGAGCTTTCGAGAGGATCAGTAGCTTTGAAAAGCTCGCTGGTCTTGCTCTGACAGGCCATTTCAATGGCTCCGACGCTTGAGTTCGACTGGATTGCACTGGAAGTTTGATTTACGAATCACCTGTACAATAGGATTTCTCGCATTGCTCAGTGACCATCTCATACACAAAAGAGAACGAGGGATCGTCGGCTAGTCTATCAAATCAACTTGCGTTGTCTTTCATTTGTTTTCTTCAAATTTCTCTTGTTTGTTCATGTATGAAGAACTATGCCGCCGACGATTACCGATCAACCTCACCTAAAAGAAAGTCAGTGAGCCTGTGCCTGTGTAAAGTAAAGAAAACGCGAGGAGCACTTACCAAACACCAGATCCATGGTTCCAATGACAGCCACCGCATCAGCCAACAAGTGACCCTTGCAAACAGCATCGAAACCACCCAAGTGAGCAAAGCCAGGCGCACGGATGTGCACGCGGTACGGCCTCTCGCTACCATCACTGACCACGTAGACACCCATCTCGCCCTTGGGCGCCTCAATCACGGAGTACGTGTCACCCGGGGGCACGGCGTAACCCTTGGTGTACAGAAGGAAGTGGTGGATCAGAGCCTCCATGTTCTCCTTCATGGCGGCACGGGGCGGGGGCGAGACTTTGTAATCCTCGACACGGACGGGGCCGGCGGGCATCTTGTTCAGGCACTGGTGAATGATGCGTAGGGACTGGCGGAATTCCTCCATGCGGCAGAGATATCGATCGTAGCAGTCACCATTGACACCCACGGGCACGTCAAAGTCGACCTTATCGTATGCGTCGTAGGGAGAGGACTTGCGGATGTCCCATGGCACGCCGGAGCCACGAAGCATGACGCCGGTGAATGACAAATTGAGCGCATCAGCAGCAGACACAACGCCGATACCGCGCAGACGGTCGATCCAGATACGGTTGTCCGTCAGCATTTCTTCGGTCTCGTCGATGCGGTCGCCGAATTGGGTTGCCCATTGGTAAATGTCGTCCAGGAGACCAACGGGAATATCTTGGTGAACACCGCCAGGACGGATGTAGGCAGCGTGGAGACGAGCACCGGAAACTCGTTCGTAGAACTCCTGTTCCAGACACAATTTGATTAGCACGAGATCTTTCCTGCCAGCCTTCTGCGGCCTCGTCGCCTAGGTGCCTCAAGATTGCTTACCATGAGCTTCTCACGTTCCTCAAAACCCCACAGGAAAGGCGTCAGAGCACCAACATCCATAGCGTGCGACAGGACCGACATGAGGTGGTTCAGAACCCGAGTGATTTCTCCGAATAGAGTCCGAATCCACTTGGCGCGTTCGGGGATCTCAACATTCAACAGCTTCTCCACGGCCAACGAGAAGCACTGCTCGTTTGTCATCATAGAGACGTAGTCGAGACGGTCGAAGTAGGGCAGAGCCTGCAGGTAGGTCTTGTACTCGCAAAGCTTCTCGGTGCCGCGGTGCAGCAGACCGACGTGGGGATCACAGCGCACAATCTCCTCGCCGTTGAGCTCCAGGATGAGACGCAGCACGCCGTGGGCGGCGGGGTGCTGGGGTCCGAAGTTGACCGTGTAGTGTCGCACCTTGCGATTCGATATCGAGCCCTCCCGCGACGCCTCTGTGGTGCCCTCGTGGCCTTGTAGCTGCTGCATGCGGTATGGGTCTCCCGCCGGGGCGAAGTTCTCGTCGACGGGGACCAGGACGGTGCCCTGGGTGTCTTGTGGCTGGGCATATCGGCGGAGGCCGGTCGTCGAGAAGGAGGCGGCGGCGGCGGCTCGTGCGGATATCGAGGGTGTCGACGCCGTCGAGGGCCGGAGGGGAAGGGCGCAAGCTGGTCTCAGACACAGTCGCTTGGCCGAGCGGCCTGCTAACCTGTGCAAGGTGGCCATCGTGTGGTGGTAGGATTGAGTGGAGAGGTCGAGAAGCTGAAGGAGAGGTCGGAGGAGATGGATCCTCCCGCAGTCGTTGGTATCGGCCTCGTCTCCGGCGTCAATGGATTCGGCTAAGTGGTAGAGTGGTGGTCGGGTTGTGTGGGCGTCATTCAACCTTCGGAGAGAGGCAAAACCGCGACCCACACACAAGTCAGTCTCGCTAAGCCAAAATCAGAGAGCTGCTGATTGGTCCGTACGGAGGAGTGGGTCTAGCGCCTGTTGACTTACTCGGTTCGGTTGTTCCCGGACACTCGGAGCCTCTGTCTTACACAGGCCACCAACAACGACCGGTCTTGCTTTCCACCTGGTCCCCGAGTTATGAGTATCGTATCCGCCGTTGAAGATGGACGAATATCAGTTATATGGCGCCTGTTCTCGAGACTGACCCTTTCAAGGGAAGGACTCTCTTACGTGACACACTCCGCAGCCTCCTGAGAATGACGATTCGACTCCACCGACGCGCTTCTAAATTGCATAACATGTCACTGGAGAGATATTACGACAAGCCAGCCTGCAGCTCCATGCTGCGAGCATGTTTTGAGAATATTCTCAAGCCGCCAATGCTTCAACACATGCTTTGTTTGGTCACAAGGACTGCAATAAACCAGGATTCGGAGTGGGCTTTGAAGTGATTACGAAGACCAAGCGGTCTAACTTGGGAAGAATCGTCCAACCATATAAAGTAACCGATTCTTGTCTTTCCTAAAGGTGGCTGTAGGTTCTGAATACGTTTCTCGTTCACACCAGGCCTTGCGAGTTTAATTCTACACGCAATGTTTCCTGAGGACCGGGAAAGCTTAAACGGTAAGGGACCCGTTTGCCCGTTTGCTCTTAATATTATTCAGGCAAGCAGGTGATTGCAAGCGGCGCAATGTGCTGCTCAGTCACCCTCTCTTGAGGTGCAGTCACTTCAAACAGTCGCATTATTCCAGAGGTTGAAGCGGCCCATTGCAGTCTGCAAAACATCAAGTCAACAGGTCGCGCAATCGTTTGCATATTGGTAAGACCCAGTCCTGAAGTCTCATACTCGCAGCCCAACCAAACGGAACAGACAGTACGATTGGCGAGAGCAAGGTTTTGCAGCATAGACCTCATATTCATCAATATGCGCACCTACAACCTCATCGCGGCTGTCGCAGCGTATTCTGCTGCCCATGCAGACGCGGCCTCCACTGGGGGCGCCGTCTCCCTCACGCAAAGCGACGAGACACCGGTAAGCACATTATCGAGAACATTCTCAGAAACGACATAGTCGACATGACCGCCCCGGTTGTTTTCTGTTTTTGATGTTAATACTAGGAATATGTAGATCAAGATCTTGTGCAACATTCAGGACTGCCTAGGTACCAAAGGGCCAACAAGGGCTACAGTCAGAAGAATATCCACGACCTCCCAAGCGACAAAAGTCCAAGCGTATCATGGCAGACTGGCGGTGGCAAATGCTCGCGCGTGAGCTGTCAGTACTGCTCTGCCATCTACCTCTGCAACGACAACCAGCACGATATATCAGTAAACAACAGCGTCATCAAAAGCTACGCTACGGATATCTTGAACACGGACAGCTGCAACTCGCGCCCCAGGTCTGATAACCACGAAGTTCAGCGTCAGGCTTTTGATTGAGGAGGGTGGAACGTCATTGTTGGTATGGCGAATGGAGAATCCTGCTGATTGAGGAGGTATTGGCCGCTTGATGTTGTGTTCTTTTTGGAAGAAGGCTGTGAACGGAGCGGAGAGACTCAGAGCATCTGCAAGACCTGTGGCCCGGCTCGTAATCTTGATGAGAACATTAAACTCGTAAAGATATACACGCCCACGTTGCTTTGCATATGAAAAGAAGAAACAAATGAAAGTCCAAGACAGGGAGCCATGTGTGAAGAATCCGTATTGCTTTGTAGAAAATATATCGACGGGAAGTAATGCCCTGTGCCCAGGTGGATATGGCGACAAGGGTAGACCCAGCCTGCATCCAAGGGTGGGGCTCGCTCTTATCTTATCGCCCAGAATTTCCAGAATTTCCCTACTTCTCAACCAGACTTGAGCACCATTCTTCACTACAAACCATGCAACACCAATAATCATGGCGCCCATAATAGTTCCGACACAGGAGGAGCTTGATCGCCGAAAGGTTAGTGCTTCCCAGTCTGCATATCTCCTGACACCCTTCCACAGGCCCTCATTTACTGACGCGGCGCGCGCCACCACAGGTCGTCGGCATCAACGCAGAGACCATCACAAATGTGACCTCGACCGACTTCCCCGGCCACTACCCCGGCGAAGACCACGCATGGGACCTCGACGCGTTCCGCTCGCAGTTCAAAGTCGTCTTCCACTCCAACGGCCAGCACGATGCCTCCTTCTCGCTGATCGGCCTCGACGCCTCCGTTGCCAACGCCTTCCGCCGCATCCTGATCGCCGAGATCCCCACCCTCGCCATCGAGGACGTGTGGGTCAACAACAACACCTCCGTCATCCAGGACGAGGTTCTCTGCCACCGCCTGGGCCTGATCCCCTTCAAGGGCGACAAGCACGGCATCCACGAGTGGATGAAGTGGTACAAGAAGCCCGGCCCGGACGAGGCGCCCTTCGCCAACAGCATGGACTACAACACGGTCAAGCTCGAGCTCGACGTCGCGTGCACGCGCAGGGCCGACGCGGCGCCCGGCGAGAGGGACCCCCGGAAGCTGTTCGACCACGCCCACGTGTACGCCAGCGACCTCAAGTTCGTCCCCGTCGGCCGCCAGGAGGAGTTCTTCTCGGGGCCCCAGGCCATCGAGCCGGTACACCCGGACATCCTCATCGCGAAGCTGCGCCCGGGCCAGGCCATCTCGCTCATGGCCCACATGCACAAGGGCATCGGCGCCGATCACGCCAAGTTCTCGCCCGTCGCTACGGCTTCCTATCGCCTGCTGCCGCTGATCAACATCACGCAGCCCATCTACGGCGCCGACGCCGAGAAGTTCCAGAAGTGCTTCCCCGAGGGTGTCATCGGTCTAGAGAAGGTAACAAAGAGCGATTCGCGCCAGAACAAGGAATTGAAGGGTCATGAGGGGGAGCCGAAGGCGGTGGTGAAGGACACAATGAAGGATACGGTCAGCAGGGAGTGCTTGCGGCACCCAGAGTTTGCGGACAAGGTCAAGCTGGGTCGACAGAGGGATCACTTCATCTTCCAGGTCGAGTCCACTGGCCAGTGGGACTCAGATGAGCTGTTCCTGGAGTCCATCAAGACGCTCAAGGCCAAGTGCATGCGTTTTGAGAAGCAGCTCCTGTTCATGGCCCGGTAGTGATGGTGCCAGCAATCGGCTACATTCTCTCCTGCCGCTGTCTAGCATTCTGGTAGGGCGTTAGGAGTATGAAAAGGGACAGGCTAAACGGTCGGTAGAGACTCTGAATTTGATGATCATAAATCTATGTATTTGACCGCGTTATGGCACGGAAACCCTCTGATCAAATGTTGATCGAGGCAATGCCTCAACCGTGGTGACCTGAAGCACATTCAGCGAACACCTTACTGTGCGATCTGCTGCTCGTCGTCTATCTTCGTAGAATGGAGCAACGCGTTAATACCCTCCTCGGCTCGAGAAACCTTTCTTCTCTTCCCAGCCTCAGGCGGGCTCGGAATGAACGACTCGGGTCTGCCGCGTTTTTCCAAGTCGGGCGTCTTGGGATGTTCATCCTCCCCCAGATCAGCCACCTAGGCCTGTTTGAAACGAAGGATGAACCTGAAGTTCGCCACAAATGCCGAATCAGTCACGGAGATTTCCCAACCGCTCTCAAGGCCCAGTTCCTTCAGCGTCTTGACAAGATTAGGCCTCGTCTGCTCCTCCAAGCTCTTGGGTGACTGCATGTAAAGGGTCTTGCCCTCGGAACGAATCGACGGCCTCTTCAACTGCGCCTCCGGACGCTCCGCCAAGGTGTCGATCAGGTCTTGCAGAGTCCATTTGGGATCCACATCCAACGGCCGGGCCTGAGAACCACAGACAGGGCAGTCGTCCTTCTTCTCATGCTTGAACGTGTAGGTGTAGATGCCCTCATTGCCTGAGTACATCATATAGTTCTCCTCTATGCCAAGGGATGGCGCACATGAGCTCGCAATCTTGAGCGCTTCGTTGCAACAACTGGCGGCAATGATGGCGTTGGTAGAGGCGATAGCGGGAATGATGTTCTTGACAACGCCTTGTGTCAGGGAATAGGTGACTCCGGGGATGTTGAACTCTTGCGCTCGGGCAAGGGCCTTCTGGTACAGCCAGGTGATGTGCTCCGGATCATCCTTGTCAAGCTTCGGGAACGGTTTCTCATTGTCCCATGCGATGACGTGCGCCCACTCAATGCAGTGTTCAGGTTGTCGGGGTATGGTCGCCAAAGTACAGAGGGGGACCGCCGCTCGTGGGGCAAACATGTCTAGCTGGCATTCGATGCAGGACGTCACGGTAGGGATTATTACCCTCGACTGTCCCTTGAAACCTGGAACAAAGAGTCAGCCAAACAGACCGTTACACTGCTGAGTTTTACCACCTGATCCTCACCTTCTGTGCCTCCGTCGATGAGCGGTTTGAGGGAATCAGGATTGTCCTCATCGATCATGTTGACCAGAGTCGCATTGATCCACCGCCGCGCCTCTATACTGTCCAACCCACAGACCACAATGGCGAATTGCATATAGAAATCATCATCGAAATCTTGTATGCGATTGTTGTGTGGTGTGATCTTGACCCCTTTGACCCTGCGCTCGACAAACTTGGCCGCACACTCCGCCTTTGACTTGCCCACATCGTCTTTCCGGAAAAGGAACTGTCGGTTCAGATTTGAGATGTCGATAGTGTCTGCAGCCACTCTTGTCAGTCCCTCGTTGCCAGGGGGCCAGGAGGAGGTGAGTATACCCATGTCGATGACGTGTATGTCCTTGAATCCAGAGAGTGCCAGATCCTTCAAAATCTCGCAACCCAGACCACCGGCGCCGCTGAACAACTACGTTAGAATGGACCTTGAGCCGTGACCGCATCTGGAACGAAGCTTACATGACCCTGATCCAACTGGTTAGCAGACTGAGACTCTGGGTGCAGATGAAAGCTCTCACAGAATCTTCATAGTGTCCATCATCTCAACCACGAGGGACCCGTCGAAGGCCTCATCGGTGAACGGCCCCCTGGCCGTCCGTATCCGGTCGAGGTGCTGCCTGGAACATTACATGTCAGCCCTCATCCACGTGATCTTATGTGGGGGACCCGAGAGGCATACCATCTTGCAGTCGTCGCCATTTTCTGCAGTGTGCGGCGCTTCCCTTGCTCCTCCAGAATGAAACGACCGAAATTTTGTTACCGGAGGGTAAAGAAGCAGGTGAACTCTTGGGAATTGGAGCGGCAAGGGTGGAGGGGCCGTGGCAGGAGCTCTTATCGGCGATAAGCCCGTTGATTACGTAGCTTACTGCTAAGTACTGTACCAGGCTACCGCAGTCAAGACTCTCTTACTTGAACCACTCACTTCCTGTGCAACAAAAGCAAGGCCAGACTTCCGCTTTCCGACGTGTCTTCTTGTCGGACCTGATTCTGCTTCTCTTACTTAAGAACAATGTGGGGACTTTGACCGTTGACTGTCACCCGCATGAACTCGTTCCATGGACGAGGCACTGGCAGCCACCGAGGAGCCAGGATTATCATCTGCTCATAAGCCGACAACATGGACGACCTTCTGAACCCTGTGAGTAGCACATACTTCAAGGGGAAAGACAACGAGAACCGTCTTTTACAGGAGATACAAGATCGCCCTTCGAAACCAACGGCCGTCCCAGAAGCTTCTTCTGCAGAAGACATCGTTGATATTTTGAGGAGCGAGCCTGACTACGATACTCTGATATCCGCCCTCAGATTATTGGTACAAGATGAACAAAGACTCGACGGGTTCAACATCGGCGCCTCTGGTCCTGAGGCTGCCAAAATCGTGCATAATATGGTGACAGAAATCATTCCGAATTACTGGACACTCTTCAAGGAGTCATCATCAGAAAATGAAACCCCGGATCTCGACCTTGTACTCAACGCGCTGCGAAACCTGGCCGGGTTGAACTCGATCCTACTTCGACTTCGTGCCTTGATACAAGAGACAAAGGGTGACGCTTCGGAGGCCCAGCGACCAGGAATTCTCATGAACCTGAGAATCACTCTCGAGGTTCTCTGCGGGGTCCTGAAAGGAGACGCCTGTGTCGCGGGTCTCTGGACAGTCATGTCACAGGGCGCAGATCCTGTGAAGAAGCGCATCCTATCAAAAGAGCTGGTCAACGCCCTTGGAGGAGGGCGTATCGTATCACTGTCTGCTGAAGGGGCGACTTTCATCTCCCAACGGGCGCAGGACAAAGCCATTTGGACCGCCGATGGCGTGGAATACTCGAGATGGCTCGCTCGCAACATCATGGCGTGGTCAAAGCGGGCGCAGGCTGTTAGCGAGAAGAAGATGGCAGCGGAACTGCTGTCCAAGGCAATGCACCTCGGCTATTCGGACGCCGTTACAAAAGTAATCCTCTTGGAACTCGTCAATGAGCCACAAAAAGACGAGCATTTCCGTTCTGTCTTCGCCATTCTTCCCTACTCGCAGCAACGGAGGGCCATTTTCAACATGCTGCAGACCTTTTCTCAGCTGTACCTCAACAATCTGGACCCCGCCGATCCACAAAAGGAAGAAGAAGTCATCTCAGCCGTGGCAGGAGTGCTTAGGGCGCTCGTCGCGGGTGATCCCAATCACACGTCTCATCTAGTGGCTTGGTTGACGAGTGCCACGGGCGCTGGCCTTGGCGATGCCATCGGTATCCGGCGCGCAGTGTTCGCTGCTCTAGCCACGAACAAGGACAACATGATCACCATTTTTGAGAAAAGCCTGGGCCAGTTCGGTGACTACCTGTATATTAGACACACGCCTATGCTACAGCAAGAAACTCACGCGCAAGTACTGTTGCTCAGTGCCGGATATCTGCAGAGGCTTGCACCTTTCAAGTTGGCGCTGCAGGTCAAAAGCGGCAACTTTATGCATATGGTATCGAAGAGACTGGAAGCCTCCCAGGCTAGAGCGAGACTGCTCGGCATGATCACTGGCGAGGCACTTTCTCAGTTAGTGGAGAAACCCGAGAAGAAACTCGACTTCAAGATGGAGGAACCGAAGTCAGAAGAAGCTCTATGGTACAAGGGACTGACCGAAGTATCCGATGTCGTGGGACCAATTGATCCCCTAAGAACAACCCAGGGTCAAACTCAATACCGTCAACAACACAGTAGAAAGTCACCTCACAGCGCAAACCCACCATCAAGACCAGCCCCATCGACCAGCATACCGAAGGCTATCATCGAGGAGGTTGACTCGGATGAAGAAATGCAGGATGACATAATCCCATTGACGAAGCCGGACGAAGACGACGAAGACTCCGACGATGATCCGGAAACGGTAATACGGGACCGACCGAAGGCTCCTGTCTACATACGAACTCTCATCGCATATCTCCGCGACACTGAGAACTACGACCGCCAAAAGTTGGCACTGACAACGGCGCCTACATTGATAAGGCGGAAGGCCAACTTTGGGACCGAAGTCAAAGAGCATGCCGAGGAGCTCGCAGCGATTTTCGTCGGGATCCAGGACAAATTTGACATCGAGGCTTTCGATGATCTCAAGCTGCAAGGCATGATTGCCATTATCGTGGCTCAACCACAGAAGATGGGTCCCTGGTTCGGCAAAACCTTCTTCGACGGTGACTACTCAGTTGCACAGAGAGCCTCTGTTCTCACCGTTCTGGGCCTTGGTTCTCGCGAGCTGGCTGGGTTTGCCACCTCGGAATATGCATCAGCGGCCTCCTTTCCCTCCCAGGCTCTGCCGGAGCGGATGCAGAGACTCTACGTCGACAATACAGCGTCTGGCTCTCAAGACTCATCCTCATCAACACTAAAGGCGCTACCATCGAATGCCTTAGACCTGATATCAAAGTCCCTCACGTCAGACATCATGGCACCGATAGCAGCCAACGCGGCAGACAACGCAACGGGCCCAGACGTCCTCAAGCTCTCGACTTTCACGTCCCGACTCGAACAGCAAAACTCTTCCGTGTCGAAATCCAGGAAAAAACCTCGCGTCCGCGCCATCCCCAATACTACAGCCCAGGTCATTGCAACAAGCTTCTTCTTTCCACTTACAGCACGCTTCCAGTCCGCTGTCCACTCGAGCGCCGGTCGTGCGCGAGGCATCATCTTCCAACCCTTCCTGTTGTCCCTCTACCTCAAGACTCTGGCATTGCTTCTGCATGCAGCGGGGCCAAGCACTCTTGCTTTGCCGGACATGACCACAGAGATATGGGGCATATTACTGGGAAGCAGCGTTCGCGCACACGCTGTTGGTGACATGGGGGTCACTCACGCGGTGTTGTTTGCTCTACTCACGATACTGGAGGTCAACGGAGACAGAATGAGAGATATCTGTCAGACCATGAGCAGAGAGGTGATAGAGACGCAGGAGTGGGTCGCTCAGGTGTTCCACAGCACCAGGGGAGAGGATGGCAGCGGGGAAGAGGCAGGGGTCAAGGCGCTGGCGGCGGGATGTCTTGTACGCATCAACGAGGGGATGGAGAAGTATCGTATGCTTCTGATGGGAGATATGATCGGGTAGACTCGAGATCAAGTAAGACCCGAAGCTCTTGAAGGTTTTGCTGGAGTCATCGGGAATAGACTGTGACATACTGTATGTCTTGCACACTTTATGCATTCTACATGCAGATCTTTACACTTTCAAACCATCGTGCTGCTTCTAGAAATTGGTTTCTGGGTTTCGTGTACAATTTGTTTACAAGTCCTTTTCTTCTGTTTTCTCTTTCCATGGTGGATGGATCATTGGGTTCCCCGGCTTACCCCCAGCGCCTGGGATGCTCTGGGGGTTGGGGCCGGGGGGCCCGGGGATGATGATGATAATTGTAGTTTACGCCTCACGGCCGCAAGGCCGAGGGGCGTGCTGCGTTCCAGGCGTTCAGCTTTATTAGCAGCGAGAGATAAAAGTCTCTGCTTTGTATAATTAATACGCTACAGCGCGCAGAGACCCCTATAGTGCTAAATACGCTATAAATCTAAGTTATATAAAGCGTGGCTAAAAGCAGCGTTAAACCAAGGGAAATCTTTAGATAATAGTAGAAAAAAAGTTTATTAAAGGCAGGATTTAAAGAGGGATCAATAGTTAACCCGCTAACCCTCGTTAAACCTAAAAAATAGGCTATAAAGCCTTAATAAACTAAGGTAGAAGATAAAGTTTTATAGAAAAAAGATGCTTAAAGCATTAGCTTTCTAATCCTTTAAAACCCGCCCTAAATCTAAAAAAAGCTGCACTTTAGCCTTAAAAGTAAACAACAACAGCTTTGTCCCACTATTTACTATTATACTATTAGCCTTATCTCATTGCTGCCTAGCTATTTTATAAGCTTTTAAAAGCATAAGAAAAATTCCAACCATAATAGCCTAGTTTAAATTTAAGCACTTATTACAATGCAGTCTTTAACCCCCAAAGCTGCTTTAAAAAAAGAATGCCGCCTAAGGCAATTTTACTAAAAGTTAACAGCAATTCTTTTAAAAGAAAAAACTACTTAAAATCTAATTTAATAAAAAATTTAACCCTAAACAAAGAAAAAAAAACAAAAATAGAAATAAAATAAACCCTTAAGGGCCCTAATTACTAATAAAGTCACCGCTTATAAAACTAAGCAAAATACTAAAAGTGCTCTGCTAGTAAAACAAAGGTTATAAATCTTTAGCCAATTTATTAGTTAACATTTGCTGCAACTAAGGGTAATTTCCTTAGTTAAAGCTTATAAAAAAGTTAAAAGCATATAAAGATATGCCCTAGCGTTAATAACCTTCTATAAGCACAGGTTTTATAAAGATTAAAGTAATTAAATCTTAGGTAATACTAAATAAAATCTCTATAACCCATGCATGCAGCAAAGAGGCGTGCTAAAGTAGGCCTTAAAACATTAAGTTTTAAAAGGCATCTTTTTACAACTTTTAAGCTATAGCGCTAATAGCAGAGTAAAGCGCTAGCAAACTACTAGCGCTTAAAAGCTTAATAGCTTATTTAGCGCATTATTTTGCAAACAGCTAATAATATTATCAGCGCGCCTATTAGTAGTTTTAATTAATAGCTTTAGTTAGCAAGCTAATTTATTATTTCATTTCCTTTAATGTCTTTATAACTAAGGCTTTAATGCATAAAAATATACTTATAAGCTTTAGCAAAGGCTTAAAAGTCCCAAAATTATTATTGCAACAATGCAGCAAGCATGCCTTATAAAGCCGCAATCACTAATATATTATTAATATATATATATATTAAGCTAGCTTTAGTATTTAATATAAGGTCAAAGGTGCAAACAGCAGCATAAAAGCCCTTAAAAACCCCTTTTGCCTTAGCGTTAAAAACCTCTGCTGTTTCTAGGCAGCCGCGGCTTATATAGCAAAAAAGTCTATTCTAATACACTGCATACCCCTAACCTATTGCCCTAAATTTTTGCTTTAACCTATTTAAATACATTACAATATCTAAAAAAAAAAAACTAACTTAAGCTATTGCAAATATTTATTCGCCAATATATCCTTATTACCTTAAACTATAGCTACATTAAAAATACTAATATATTAATAAAAAAATAGCTTAAAGCAGGGAAAAGCAGAAACAAGGGTAAATAAGCGTTAAAAGAAAAGGTATAAAAGACGGCTCTGCGCAGTTTATAAGGCAGATAATACACTCTGCGCAATAAAAAAGTAGTAGCTATTAAAGGTTTTAAGCTTAAAAGCAAACCGCCTTTTAGCAATATTTAATAAGAGTTTAAAAGAGAAAATGCCAGATTCCTAGTATAAAACAACATTAAAAATAGTATAATAAACAAGCAAAACAGCTAATAAAGCCTAATAAAATGCTTTGCAAATAACCCTAATATATTCTTTTTAGCCTATAGCAACCTCTCTACTTATAATAGCCTATAATTTTATTAAGCCCTAGTACTAAACCTCCAACCTATAAAGCATAATAAACTTTATACAAGCTTTTATAGCTTATTAGAAAAGGCAGGGTAAAAAGCCTTTAACTATAAACATAAAACTTTTCAAATAGGTCCCAATTCTATAAGCTCTAGCCGCCCACATCTGCATATAAGATAAAAACTTTAGTTTACAGTTAAAGTAAATGCTAAGCTAGCGCATAATAGCCTTGGGCATCTTAAAAATATCACTATAAAAAATCAAAAAAAATAAAATATTCCTCCATTTTCAGCTAAAGTACATTACTTTAATTTTAATAAGTTTAAAGTAAATCACATTAGCAAACCCCCAAAACAAAAGTTCTATAAATTTAACAGTTGCTTTAACAGCTATTTTATCCAAGTTATCTCCTATAGTAAAAAAGGCATAATTATCAGCATAGCTATACCTATGCTACAATCCACTAAGCCTATAAAAAGGCTCTATATAAAGCAAAAATAAAATTAACAAGAATAAAAACCCTTAAGAAAAGCCGCAGAAAAAGTCAAAATACTCTATAGTCAACATTTTAAAACAAACACAAGCCTTGCAATTAGTCATAAAGATTATTACATACTTAATTAAAGCACTATCCCACCCTTATTCCTATATATAAATAACAAAACAGTTGCATAGAATAAAGTTAAAAGCGCCTTAAATATCTGCTATAATAAGCATAACTATTTTTTTATTTTCAAAAGCTTATTAAATATTATGCTAAAAAGCTATAGCCAAATTAACACTAAAGCGCTTAAATAGCACGCTTGCTTGCATAAAAGATAAAACCCCGTTAAACAATACTAAGTAAAAAACCCTATGCGCCACCAATTATTTTAATCCCTTAAATAAGCATAAAATAAACGCAATAGATTGCCAGCCTTTAATAAAGATAAGGTCTCGCTTTCTAGTCTTTAAAATCATAACAACCTCCGCCTGCCAAAACACCTAAGAGTAATACAATAGCTAAAGGCACTTTTTATACAATACCTTTACTATTTCCCCAATAAACGGCCACATAACCTTAAAAATACAAACACTAATCTAGTCAATTTTAAGCACAATATTTCTAATCTAGGTAGCATAGTTAATAGCCTTATCTAAAAAAACTATAATATTTTAAGAAATATAGCGGCAAAAGATAGTAAAAACGTCTATTAAAGAGAAGTTATCCTTTAACATATAGCATTAAAAGATAGCTTTTCCAAGGGCTTTAACTTTGTTTATTTACTTAATATATACTATGCTATTAATAGCTAAGAGGAAAAGTGCTAAGGCTATCTCTGCCTTATACTAATTAATAATCTTACAAACATTTATATAAAACTTACACTTGTTGATTTTATCCCTATTATATTCCCTTTTTATATATTAAACCACTATTTAAAACTATTGTCTAGCAATGCAAGTTTTCTGCTATAGCTAATAGCAGCGCTTTCAAACTGCTACCAAATTCTAGTGTGCAAATCAACAAGCATTATTCCATTAAAAAGCCTATAGCTAGCTAGGGTTCTTTCTTCCAAAGGTCTTAGTAGCGTTTCTAATAAAGCTAACAAGCACAATAATATATACTTTAAGGTTATAGAGAGTTTCGCCAAAGAAATATTAGTAAAAGAATAGTCCAAGCTATTCCGCCACTAAGCAAAAAGCAAATTTAAGTTTCTCATCACCTAGCCAAATCTTTCTATCTTGCAAAAAAAGGTAAGTTTAAGTTAAAATCTTAGTAACTATTATAAAATAGTTAAAGCTTATATCTAAATGCTTTTTAACATTAGTAAAAGCTAAAAAGTTTAAGAAAATCAAGTCTAAAGTATTTTTAAATCCATTAGTAAGGCAATTATAAAAGGTAAGCAAGCTAAGCCTACTAACATTTGCCTACTCTATAAGAGGTATAGCAATGCTTATAAGGTAATAACCTATCTACTAATTTAAGTAGATAAAGTTAAAATCCCTAGTAAAAAGACAAGCTGCTAAGGGTATCTAGTTTTATAGCATACACATAACCTTAAAATTCCCAAAAGTATTACGCAAGCTACTATAAGCATTAATATAAGTCCTATTATTAACTTTTATTTAGCAAACATCTTAGGTGTTTATAAGGTAGAATTAGTTAGTAATCTTGCCCTTTTAAACATAGGTAGCAATGCAAAAGCAATTGTCCCAGCTAGTTTAACTGCAAACTAAGAGAAAAAGATTAAAGGCAGAATATATTATAGTTATACAACGCCTTTGCAAGTTAACTATAGTCTATAGTTTCTAAAGTAAAACAATATCACTTGCGCTAGCATAAGCTAAGGTAAAGGCAGCTTAGTATATAGCCTTACTCCTTATGCCATAGTTAATATTTAGTTAAAAAATTATAAGTAATTAATAAATATACTGCTGCGCATAAAGCTTTTATTAATATTTACGCTAAGTTTACTTATTTATTAAAATAGATAAAAGCAATATTAATATTTATAAAAGCAGAAATAGCAGACTAACTTAAAAAGTTAGCAATATTACCTTAATAGGCGGCTAATTTGCTTATATAAAGATGTTAGGCGTAGAAAAAAAAGCTAAACGCAACTAATTAACTGCGCTTTTTATTCTTTAAAGGAAACAATGCCTTAAAATAAGCAGTTTTAAAAGCTTTAGCTCTATTTTAATAAACAAAGCTTTTAATCGCCTGTAAAAAGTAGATAATCTTATTGTTTTTGCGTTAAAAGTAAGCAAAATACATTATATATATAAATTAATATAGCCCTAAGCAATTTATGCACTAAGCAAGTCTTTAGCACGCGTTAAAATTATAAACATTGCTTTAGCTATAAGCGCTGTAATAAGCCTTATACTTATAATAATGCGTTTTATAAAAATTATAGCAATTAATATACTATAAAAAGCAAGATTTTCTAATAATAAGCTAAAAAAGGCGGGAGCGCCTAAATAAGCAAAACTATACCTTTAAAGGCTCTATAAAAAAAATAAGCCAAGACTATTTAAAAAAAACACTATTGCTGCTAAAGCTAAAGTCTATGTTAGATTTAGCCTAAAAGGCGCGCAAAAAGTAGCAGTTTATAAGCACACTGCTTATCTAAGCAAAAACCTTCTTGTATACTATAAAAAATAAGTTAATCAATGCGCTTTCCTAGTATTTAAAGATAGCAAGCATGCTTAAAACAATATATTAGTGCTAAATTACGCTGAGTTCTACCTTATCTGCCTTAAAGTATTTTTTAAGCTTATATTTCTGCTTAAAGAGTAAGTTATAAATAAAGTAGTTATAGAAGCAAAAGGCCTACTTAGTTTTTGTTTAAAAGAAAGTAGAAATATTAGCAAAAAAGATGCTTATTTTCTTAAAAATAAGTTAATAAAAAGCTTATAAATCTTTATTTTAAGCTAAAGACTACTTATCTAAGCAAATAAAAATCCTAAGGTTTTTTTTTTAAGTGTTTAAGCGCAAAAGAATAATTGTAGGTGCAAAGGGGTTTATTTTGCCTTTAAAGCAAAATATTAATATAACTATAAGCTGCAGCGCAAAAGAAGCAGCAAATACTATAACCTTTGCGTATAAAAGCGCGTATTAAAAAGCTATAAAAGTAGGCTTGTATTAGGCTGCTAGTGGGTTTATTGCATCTAGGTTTTTAAAGGTTTAGCTAATGCCCCTAGAGATCTAATTTAAAAGCCACGCGTAAAAGATTGCATAATAGTTATTAGCCGCCTAAAGCTGCGCCCTAATAGTAAAAAGTCGCAAAGCTTTGTTAAAGGCTTTGGTTAGCGCAATATAAACTATATTGCATACTATAATGTTTGCTATTATTATCTTAAATAGTTTAATAAGCTTATTATTAAATTTAAAAAAGGGTATAAAAGGGTTATTAAGCATATTAGGCTTATTATAAAAAAGGGCACCTCTTAGCGGCGACAAAGATATGTTTAGCTATTAGCGTCGTTGCTTTCTACTTCTGCCAACGACTTTAAAGTTGTTAGCGTTATTAAAGAGAGCTATATACACCTCTATGCTAGTTTACAGGGTCCAAAGGCCTGGGTGCAATAGCAAAGCTATGCGCGCGTCTAAAGACGGAAAATAAGGTTATAGTAAGTTATTAGCCAAATATATAAAATATACAGCAAAAGCCTTAACAGTGGCTGCCAAGACTTGTTAATGTAAGAAGAAGTCGGGGGGCCCGGGGAGGGGGGCCAACTTCGGCACCGCTTCGGCCAAGCTCGGTCCCAGGACTCTGACAAATCAACAGCAGGCAAAAGGTGAGCTCATCGAGTCTGTCGCCATCTTTTTTGATGTCCTTCATTTTCCCAAACAACAATCAAGCCTTCTCGGTTGTCGACACAGACACAATTCACAATGGGCGCGCAAATATCTACCCGTGAGTACGAGAAGGTCAACTTCACCTCGCGAACTGCAGCTGATGACCTTTGTCCAGCCTTGTCACAGGGCACCACCTTGTCGCAACCTGCCGCGCCGTTGAACACTGACGCCGCGTCGAAGCCAAGGGTATGTGGTTCCCTCCCGCCTGGTAGCCTTGGATTTTTCCTTGTTTTGCCCCCTCCTCCGGGGCAATCGACGCTGATGAGTATGTCATTTCTCAGCCCTGCTGTGTTTGCAAAGACGAAAAGTCGAGACGAGACGAGTGCATGCTGTTTTCGAATGCCGCCGATCCCGCGAAGGAGTGCAAGTCGACAATCGATCAATACCGGAGTTGCATGAAGGGCTTTGGATTTGAAGTATAGGCCTCGGGGAGGAATGTTCTGTTCGAGGGAACGGGCGGCGAGCTGAATGCTCAAGCACAAAACCAACAGTGCCCTCAGACGAGCAGGACCTGCATTGGCATGGCGCAAAACGATGATACCACGAAAGGCGCAATAGAAAGGATTCCATACTCCGCTCAAGAATAGATGAACTAGTCTCACGGCATATTTGCCTGAAATTGGCGTACAGTGACACACCATAGTGGTAGTTGTTGGTCCTGGTCCCAAGGAGCAATGTGCCCATCCCAAAGGCTCCCAAACAGCAAAGGGTATCATTCATGCAAACAATCAACATTCCGTTCCCCATCCCAAAAAATGCCACATTGCTTTGAGCACTCCAGTAGTTCCGGATGCTTCAACTTGTCCTCGATCTGACAGTCTCAATGCTGGTTCAATGCAGTCCCAACGAGCACCATCCCTATGGAACCACTGCTTCCACCACACCTACTCAAGACGAAGATGAAGTGTCGATCTTAGCCCTCTTGACCGGTCGCGACTGACCGGGTCCAAAGCCCTGGTTCTGCTCCGAGACAGGCGTGGCAAGCGACTGTGCCTTCTCCAGCCGGTACTGGTATCCTCGGTCCAGCACGGCGGCAAGATTCCAGCTCTCACGCTGCAGCTCGCGGAGCTTTCCGCGGATGAGCCGGTCGATGTTGTCCCTCGCCTCAATTGCAGCCCTCATGCGGTCGAGTTGCTGCTGATTGATGGCGGCACTACAAGACGCGTCTCCAGTCAGCAACAGCCAGACCTGGCGCCTCCGAGAGACAGGTTTGGAGCTGAGAAAGGCTCAAGACTGACAGCTGCTGGGTGTGAGCCTCGAAGGTCTGCGTAATGCGTCCTCGTAGATGGGTGATGCTCTTGTCGAGGTCCTTCTGCAGCTGGGCTCGCTTCTTATCGCGGTCTTTGCGTATCTAGCAGCCCCAGGAAATCGAGGTCAGACAATACGGTCGGTGCCATTCGAGAAGCAACTTGTAGACGAGGCATCATCAGCATGGCGGTGATACCTTGGCCAGCTCCTTCTTGGTCTCGACCATCTGGTCCACGTTGATCTCCTCCTCGCTAGTCGACTCGTCGACAGCGGCGCGCTTGCGTGGAGCCATGTTTTGACAAAAGAACACAACTCTTCGTGAGATTTTAGTTGTCTTCAAGAATTCCACTCGATCGACAGTGGGAAGTTTGCTGGTCGAAAGTAGAGGTCAAAGAATTGTGTTTTCAGCATGTGAAGATTGAGAAGGCCTGTTGCGGGCGGGCAGTCCCCCACAACGGCAGGTCGCGTCCGCACTAAGTAAAGTACTCCCGGCGGGTCGTGCCTTCCGCCAAGTTCCCAGCCAAAATTTTCTGAACTCCTTGACAAGGGAAGCGCAACATCGATTTCACGCTGCGCTTTCCCGACCACGACGACCCCACGCCAGACTATCGCCAACCATTTGACCCGCAACTTAACTTTCTGCAGTCAGGATGGGTCTCGCCGGCACGAAGAAGTAATACTCCCCGTCCACAACTACGAGTGTCTGCACCACGGAACCAGCTGCTGACAAACTTACCCTCCCCTCGTCCAGCAAGCGGAAATGGGCCAAGGACCCGAACAATACCGCGTGGTCGCGCAACACCGACACCTTTGGGCAGAAGATCCTACGCTCGCAAGGCTGGGCGCCCGGCCAGTACCTCGGCGCGGACAATGCCTCCCACTCCGAGTTCTACACGGCCGCGAACGCCAGCCACGTCCGCGCCGTGCTCAAGGACGACAACATGGGCCTCGGCGCGCGGCGGAACCAGGGCGACGAGTGCACCGGGCTGGACGCCCTGCAGGAGCTGCTCGGTCGGCTCAACGGCAAGAGCGAGGAGTCCCTGGGCGCGGAGAGGAAGAAGAAGGCGGATGTGAGGGTCAGCCGGTACCTGCAGATGAAGTTTGGGACAGTGAGGTTCGTGCACGGTGGCTTTCTCGTGGGCGACAAGGTCCAGGCGCTCGCGGACGAGCTGAAAAAGGAGAAGCAAGAGCAGCAAGCGGCCGGCGAGGGCAAAGAAGAGAAGAAGAGCAAGAAGAGAAAGGCTGGGGCCGATGACGAGGCGGTGTCAAAGAAGGAGAAAAAGTCCAAGAAGCGAAGATCTGAAAACGACGACGTGGAATCCAGATCGGAACGCAAGGCAAGGAAGGAGAAGAAGCGAAGAGACAAGGAAGCCACGACACCGGGCGAAGCAGAATCTCGAAGCGACCAAGAACCGAGGCCGAATGATGACGGACAAGATACCTCAAGCCGGAAGCAGTTCAAGAAGAAGGAGAAAGAGAAGCGCAAGAAGTCCAAAGATGGTGAGGACGCGTCTTCAGGAGAGACATCAGATTCAAAGTCCAAAAAGCAAAAGAAGCGGAGAGCGGAGAAGGATGATGAAGCAGACTCAAGCAAGTCTTCACAGACGCCTACGCCCGCAGCGAGCGGCACCTCCACACCTATCAACGACGTACCACATCGCCATCTTGCTCGAAAGAGGTTCATAGCACAGAAGAGGGCTGCTGTGATGGATCCAGCAGCACTAAATCAGGTATGACCATTCCATCTCGCACAAGCACTTGGGTGAAGTCGGGCTTACAAGTTCGCAGATCTTCATGGTCAAGGCATGATGAACCAAGGTGTCTGCGCGAGATGATTTCCCAGACCATTCATGCTGCACCATCACCTCTTCAATATCTCGAACGGCAGCAACAATATTGGCTGCCACCGACCCGCATGTTGGTCGTCACGACCGAGTCGCTGCGCTTCTCTCCTTCCTACATTCTATTTTAGGGTACTCCGATGGTCATCGTGGCCTCTTCGGTCGGTCTCAATTAACTTTCATCTGTAACTTTCGCCTGATGGGAACCACGGTCTCGGCCTGGCATCCCCGAAAGACGAGATGAAACTTCGACGATTTCGGGGCCCGCTGCTCCGCTGCGAATGTCTCAGTGGCGCGCGATGCCGGGATGTTTCCGAAAATGCCCCTCGCGCGATTCTCATTGCTGTTGTCCGGCAAAGTGGTGGAAATATCCGTAACCAGCGTCCCGCCTGGTTGGAGTTGAGCGATTATCCGGCGAGGTCAAGGTGGCCTGCTTGTACATAACAATCATACATGCAAGATCAGCCTACGATTTTGTCAATGTTGGGCATCATACCCAGCTTCTGTCGTTCTGATAGAAACACGACGGATTTCAACTTGTAACACTCCTGACTTTCTCAGGTTGGGCCCCATGATTAGTCGTTGATTGTTTATCAAGCATGACACGACAATGAGGACGGTGGATCGCTTTGATGTATATTTTCAATTTCAAGCTTGGAACGTGAGCGTTCAACAAGCTGCGTATCAATCTGTGGCGGGAACCAGAACGCCAGGACAACTCCTAAGATGCCTCCAATGATGCCCTTCAAAGTCTGGGCCATACAAACAATTCAGCCGGCCAGCTTTGACACGTAAAACATCCATGCCTGAACCATGCCAGGTCAGGTCGATCCAGAGCGAATGCCTTTGTACCTCATCAAAGACGACGCGTGCACTCATAGTTCCTCTTCCGCAACATGCCCACATTTTACCTGTACGTCCAGATTGTCCTTGCCTGCACATGAGACCCTGCCGCCAAAGCCATTGGCACACAGTTCTTTTCCGCCTGCCAGAACGCCAGTCTGGGCTTTTTGCGTAGCTTTTTCCTCGATCCTCCTATAAGATTTCCAATGTCTTCACTTTCGTGCCTAGTGCATGATTGGACAAAAAAAGAGACCTGTCCGTCGCGCATTACCGCAGAGGAGTGGTACAACGGTCGTTAGATCGTGCCGCCGAACCCAAATACTTGAAAAAGAAGGCCGTGGCGAGAGTGACCCGTCCGTAGTGCTGTTACGCCTTTCCATGACTCCGTCACACCAGTGCAATCTGCCCGGGTCCCTTTGCTTCAACACCATGACACGCAAGTGCTGCAGCGAGGGATGGGGCCGCCCTAACAATGCGCCTGTCGGTTTTCTCTCATCGTACAAAAGCTGTCGTAGTGTCGTTCGATGCTGAAACAATTCAATCCATGTAGAAATCACCCTTGAGGATCCTCTCCTGGAAGTGGTCAGGCTTGGGGCGGGTATCTCGCGGGGGAGATCGGGGCTTGGGAGCCTGGGCAGGGGGAGCTGGCATCTCCGAGACGGATCTGGCTCTGTCGTGGCTGCCGGGGGATGTCATGCCGGGGCGAGGCGGTGAGCCAGTCATGCCCGAGGCGAAGGAGACTGAGGGGCGAGAGCCTGTTGCGATGCTCTCGGCACGAGACCTAAGCTGCTCTGACCAGTTGAAGCCCTGGTCTGTACGAGCAGTGGAGAACAAGTCAGAAGTGGCTCTGGGACGGGTGGTGCGGGGCGCTGCGGCAGAAGTGACAGTGCTGCTAGACTGGCTTGGCTGCGTCTGAGTCGTGGAGGAAGTGAGGGACTTCCAAGACGTCGCAGAGGCCGAAGCAGCGGAGTCTGCACTGTCGGGAGGGGTTGGGGGCACGGCATCGGTGCCCCGCACTTGCTCAGCAGAAGGAGAGGAAGAAGACGCTGCATGTTCAGCAAAATGGACGGTGGGCCTACCATTGCCTGATCCAGGGCTGGTGCCGCCGGGGCGACGCATAGCAGCCGAGGCGCCAAAGCTCACGCGGCGGTTGAAGGGAGTGACGGGAGCGGTTCGGGAGGCGGAGGGAGAGTCCTCCTCTTCGATGGCGTTCTCGTCGAAGTCCGAGTTGGTAGACATGCTGGCGCGGCGGGCCAGACCGGTAGCGCCGGTGGGAGAGGTACCGGTCATGCCGAGTGCGGTCGTCGTGGACAGCGAGAGTCTCCGGCGGTGCTGGTCTTGGATGGCAGCAGTGGTGATGGCACCAGGGAAGACAGGAGTGCCTGCAGCAGCGACGGAGTTACTCCGTGCGAAGAGCTGCTGGAAGGTGGAACTGACTGAGCCACGGCGGTTCTGCATATCGGCGGGTTGAGGCGAAGGGGGCTTGTTGTTGTTGGTGTTGGAGTTGCTTGTGGAAGACATGATGAGAAAAGAGGTTGAGCTGGACGGTTCGTGCAAAAGTCTTATTTGATCGAGCCCTCAACTGCGGACGGCGGAGCCACGAGATGGGCAGGTATGCGAATCACAAGGGACCGTAGACTCCGATGGGACGATTGTCTGGTATGATGGCACGGAATATGGTTCGAGAGTTGTGCGACGTCGGAAGCAGAGTGTGGAGTGTGAAACGTCACGGTGGTGAGGTGTACTGATATGGAAACTGGCACAATCTCAAAAAAAGACCAAATGGCCCACGTCGCATTAGAAATGCAGGATCGACCAGCTCCAGGCGACTTTGAGATGAGAGAAGCAAGGGGAAGCGCTTGGCCTTTGTACTGTGGGTAAAGGCCGTGGACCAATGGGTAAGGGGGGATGCCGAAGTTCCTCTATTAGTGCGAGAATCCCAAGTGGACACGGAGTAGGTAGTGAGCGGCGAGGAGAGGCTAGGAATGCTCCGATATCCTTGCGACTTGGTGTTGCTTCTTTGTTCCTGGTCGAACGATGGTGGGCGACGGCGGCACAACAGACGCGGCACGATTGCGAAGCTCCCTAGTAGCTTTGCCTGCGGTGATGATGCGTGGGAATCGGCTGATCAGCTGAAGCTGAAGCTGAGGACCCGTCCTGACGAAACGGCGGCGTTCCAGTGCAGAGTGAATGACACACGGTCTTGGACGAATGACTAAGGGTTGATTTTTGGATGGTGAGTTCCTGAGTAGCGCTCGTCGTGAGATGGATGGAGCCTTTCTCCTTTTTGTTCTAGTGACCTTGTGGTTGATTGACTGGAGTGGCAACGGGACTGTTTGGCCAACGAATCCCAGGACGTGAGTTTGGCTGCCGCAATGGCAAGGTAGTAGTGAATTGATGAAAGGGTCAGGACACGTCGAGGGTGGATATCTGTCCAGTCCAGATGCTGCGCTGCGGATGCGATGCGCGTAAGTGGGGAGCGGAATGCAGAGTTTCGTATCCGGGAGGGTCGGTCAGATCTCCCTCCTTCAGATTCGAGAATGCTGGAGATTGCGGGGGAAAGGGAACTCTAGGGAAGGGCGTGTGCCAGGCCAGCAGGCTTAGCGGACTTATGACTGGTGATAATGTGGTGGCCAGGCCGAAGAACGGAGACGCTGCTGAATCAGAGACACCCCGATGCCAATGAAGGGTGTGTTGCGTTGACTTGCGTTGCGTTGACGTGACTGGGTACAAAGTGGCAAATTGGAAAGATCGGGACAGATCGAGTTGGACGCTCAATGAGGGCAGACAGTCAATAAATGGAGGAGATCGAGTGTGTAAGGATGTGAATGTCGAAGGGAAGAGGGTATGTAATAAAGCCTGTCCTAAACTGAAATTGCGCGGCATCTATCATATGTGCTTGGTGTGGTATTGCCAGAGATCCATCCGTTCAGGCCGTTCCTGCCGTTCAGGCCGTTGTAGATAAAAAAGAAGGTGTGTAAGAGGATGCAGGTCAGCAGCTCACCTGCTCCCCGGCCAGGGACCAATAGGGGCAGCTCACCAGGCAGAATTGAGGGTCTAGTGGGTCCCGTCCGTGCATCTTGCATCTGCGTCTGGGGTAAGTACCAGAGTAGCGCCAAAGCAACTAGCGCTAGCGCTGTAGCCCACTTTTATGTCATCCCGACTATCAGCGGCCAATCAGAAATTGCGGGGTGGCAGATCGGTAGGAAGGGGCCCCTGGCGACACCGCGATGTCTGACACTCCCGTCCATCGATAGTCGATTGTGTCGTGGCACTAACCCCTGATCTTCCAGAAGACTTTATCGTTTCCGTGTTTGCCATTTAGGTTCTCTGTTATTTTCATCATCCCTTGACGATCGTTGTCTACCAGCCCAACACCCCAGGACCCCTACTACCCACGTAATCACCGACGTGGCCACGAAGGGACATCGCGCCAGCCGCACTGTAATGCGTGAGATGATGATCCCGAGTCACGGCGGCGTCGGCATCTAACGCGCTCGCCGTCATTACCGAGCATGCTTTATCACACCAGCTGTTCCCCGACCGATCATCCTCTAACCGCAGACTGTCGATCAAGAGTCTAATCCTTCACCGATTGGGCTTGGTTCTGCGGGCCCGCGGTGATAGCGTCTTGGAAGAGCAAACCTTACCGGCACCCAAACCTAGTGTGCTAGCAACAACAGTGTCTCACCCATCTGCCAGTCAAGCAGTCTGCCATTGCTGTCGTGCCCAATCAGTGAATCTACTGATTGCACTGTCGTTCGAAGAAGGCAGTGCTGCAGGATTTGGCCTCCACCCCAACACCAAGCTCGGCCACGATGCAGGCTAGCCACATGCATCCTGCGAAATAGTCCTGCAGCGACGGTTACAGATAGGCAGATGGCCTGCCAGGCTGCTCCGGTCACACTCAACAGGCTCGACAGGCCCTGGTGAGAGAAAGTGCTCCGCCCAACACAGTCCATCCACACCGGCTGCACAGCATAGCAGCTACGGCCCCGTACCACAAATCTACAAGACATACGATGGCGTCTGTCGTTAGACACAGGGCCCGAGTTCCACACCCTGTCGATCTGCACCATCTACACCATCTCATCAGGGACGTGATCCAATGATTCGGTGCATTAGCTGGGCATTCTGTCATTGACCAACTCTCAGACAAACCAACGCAGCTTGTGTTGTCAATATCGCACATCAGATACTGTCTGTTTCACACCAACGGGACACGGCGGCAGATCCTATGACGACTCACATCTCATGCGTCGTGACGGGGTCTCTAGGTCTCTAGGTCTCTAGGTGACGGCACTTCCCAGGCAGCCGCGATCTCCACTGTCGCTACCCGCTATTGAGAACGACGCGTCGTCATGGGAATGCTCTGTCCATAAGAGCAATGAGCTGAGGCCCATGGCTCTGGGCGCATTGCCATAAGTACCTGTGATTGCTTGTTCGTTGAAAGTGTCGTCCGCTTCCTCGTCAGTGCCTTCGGCTCCCGATTAGTCTCAAGGGCACATCTACTACAGTAGCGGGACCTCAGCTCGACGTCTCCGCCTTCGATACTACAGCGGGCAAGGCATTGTCATGCATTGCATCGGCCCCAGAAGCGCTAAAACCGAAAGCAACCATAGGCCACTCCCGCCTCGCTTCCCACACCTCTGAACCCGTCTTTCGATTCTGTGTCGCCGGACCCCAACACGACCAGCTTTCCTCATGCCGTTGCCCTTTTAAGGCGCAAACCCTAGGTTCCGCTGCGGGTAGTACAAGTCTCAATCAGTCTGCCGCTGTCTCTGGGGCGCGGGGGAATCTAAGAGGGGTTCACAAGTGTCTAGAACGAACGCAGCTCAGATCTTATCCATACCGCGGACAGCCTTAACTCGACTTGGGGGTTTGTCTTACGTCGCCCAACAATTTTGATAACGTCGTGACCCCGTCGGACGCGCGCACATTCCTTCTTCCCACTGCCCATAAACCTCTAACAACCCCCAACTTGTCTCAGATGGGAAACCTTACCGGACCATGACACATGCACGGCGCCCCGAAAAGGCTACCTCGGAGCTTAACTGCCATCGGGACGGCGCGATATGGCATTCTGACGAGGCCGGTTCCAGACTCCGCTGGCTTCGTGCCAGTCGACGAGCCATCTACGTCCCTTGTTTACGGTGCTATCTATCGAGATCTTACCCGTAAGTGAAACAATCGCTCAAGATCCAACAAACGCTTGGCCCGACCATTGATTAACATGGCTGGTGCCTTTTAAAAAAATAAAAAAAAAGCTGTGTCATAATCAGATCATCACTTGACTACCTTCCTCAAGCGATTCGCACCTTCTGCCATGAGCTATAGACTTTGGGGGAGGTGCCACGGACGGTTCGAGCCCTGGCTTTCATGCTTCTGCTAAGGACGTTTGCTTTCCTGGTTCACTACGAAGTCGCCCGAGGCTTCGGCGTTCGACCCGATCCGGTCAGAGTCACGGTTGCCCATTGTGCGCTTGTTCCCGTCCCTGGTAGGGTGGCATTCTGACTGCCCTGCCGTGTGCCTCGCTTGTGATCAAGTGGGCTGATCTTCCGATGATGCTGTGCGTCCGCCCGAGGTGGCATCTCGCCCGGTCAGCCCGCTGTGTCGGGACTTTCAAAGTTGACGCGATTGACCTGCGACGCGGCGAGTAAGCGACTGCCTGGCAAGGCAGCGTGACACGCAGAGTAAGGCTTTGCCGGTCCGTGTGTTGTGAAAGTACAAGCTGAGGTCTTCACCTGGACTGTGAAACCCCGCGCCCAGTGAATGCCACACGGAGATCTTTCTCTTCTTGGCACATGCGCATGGGTTCCCAAGATATAGCAACACAAGAAGCCTGTTCAAGTGGACGTACCTGCTTCCGGAATGCGTTGAGAGGAAGTAAATCGTGCGAGATGTGCCACTGCAAAACTATCACGTACCTCGGTGTGGATGGTCTCGGTTTCCGGAGACAATCTATGATTTTGGCGGCTTGTGATAGATGCTTCAACGCTGTTGGTTAGGTACCTCAACATGCCATCCTACCAAATTGGCGGCACAAGCTCGCGGGCGTCGCGCCCACGGTTGGGGTTACCTATGTCATCCTTTCGTCACACCAGCGCAACTGTGAATCTTGCGGGTGTGCAATGTCATCGTGGTGCCTTGCGATCCATGTGATGGTACAGGGTTGAAGCTCCGACCTCGACAACAAATATAATGGTAGACGTCACGTCTTGGTGATCCGATGCGAACAGAGAAAAACACATGGCCACGAGGTTATCCTGGCCCCAGGCGTCTGCCGGCAAGGGCCGACTGCGTCTTCTCTCTAGACACAAGCAGGACTTGTATCCGTGCTCGCGATATCTGGATGGTGCCCTGCTCCTCGACACAACTAGTCGCAGCCCATTTTCCTTTAGCGCTTGCGTTGATGTCCAGACCGATCAAAGCCTCGCTAGACTTGACACTAATGCCCGGCATACACAGCGGTTTACCATGACCAATAGAAGCCACTGCCGGAGGAACGCAGGGTATGATGAGCGGCCGGGCCTTGGGGCAAGCAAGTGCAGCCCCGAGCAAGAGAAGCGACCTCGAGGAGGAGGCATGCTTTCGAATGTCAAAAGCGTTCCATTTTTGAATGCGGGGGACTTGATAATGGCTCCTGTCCGTCCTGTTCGTATGAGTTTGTAAGGTTGTGGTCGAGGAGTTCAGGGTCTAGATAAGTACTTAAGTGGCACCTTAGTAAGCTGGTCCCACTTTAACCGACGTCCAACCTCAACCATCCTTCATCAACAACACATCAGTTGCACTGCTAGGTGCACTGCAAGACTCGTGGTAGCTAGAAACTTTCCTAGGTTCTTGCTCCGTGCGCCCGCTTGAAATTTTGTCTTGCAGAACGTCGCCCTTGTGCATGAGACTGGCAAAATGCAGTAGCTTCAGTTTGTGACGTACTCCTTCCCTTGGCCCATGTCACGACTCACATATACCAGCCAGCTGCCTTTTCTTTATCACAAGCGACATCGGCGGACCAATGACATATCTTCAAGCCTTCATTTCACCTTGAATCATCTTTCGGAAAGATCGTCATACCATGAAGTCCCTAGTGGGGGACAATACACAGATCCACCTCTTGTGATGGACCCTTTCAAACGCGGTACTTTCTCCGCCAGAAACCATCCAAACGCCCTCTGGGCGACGCCTGAAATAGGAAGCTTCCTGCAGAGACACAATTCCGTACATGTTCTCGGGTGTGATCGTGGATCGTCCCATCACTCCAATGCCCCTTCGATACCGATGGCCGCAAACCTGAACGTAGTCGACTCTTCTCTACCCACGTCTCGTTCGTCTTACATCCAAGGCGGCTGACCAAAGCGTATCCCCGGACTTGTGGCCGCGAAACATCCCTCTGGCGGCCTATCGGACTGCCCGTGCGGGCACCAAAGTGGTCCTGAACGTGCTTGTGGTAACAAGAAGACGGCTGCCAGTGTGGTCAAATGTCAAAGCTGTCGAGTGATGGTCAACGGTCCAGGTGTGGAAAGCTCAAGCCTTCTTCACCTTCCCCTTGTCCTTGTAAGAGCACGTAGCGGTGGGCGTCTCATCCTGGTCGCACTGGGAGCGAGCAGGAGTTCCGGTGCGGGGCGTCTCGTCGTCCTTGGGCTGGGCGACAGGCGAAGCACCGGCCTTGCTCTGCGGGTCGGTCCTCCTGACGATTCTGTCCCTGGTGGGGGACTCGAAGCTCAGGCTGGTGTCCACGGACAGCTCGCCCATGCGGCGAGGGGGAGAGTCCCCGGTGTCGGCGACGGACACGGCGGCAGAGGTTCCGCCAGCCTCCGAGGCGGCGCACTCGGATGGCTCGCCGGTGGACGTCTCCCTGAAGACGTGGTGGCCACCTGGCATCATTCCGGGGACGGGGAAGGCCGAATCGGCGGGCCATGGATGCTTGAACGTCTTTTGTGGGGAGCAGGGCCAGGAATGGGTGCGGAAGTCGGGAGGTGGGGGTGGGTAGGGCCGTTGAGAGAGGTGGGTGCACCAAACAGCGCTGCCGGCGTCGGCGTTCGCCTTGGGCGTGACGGGGACGGTCGCGGTCGCGGGAGCGGCAGTGAAAGGATCGTCGGCGGCGGGCGATACCTGTAGCACGGTGGGAGAAACGTCGACAGCGGTCTTGGATGCGGTAGTCGACCCGGTCTCGATGGCGGTCTGTGGTGGCTTTCCCTTCTTGAGCGACGGCTGAGGCGTGGGCTCGACAAGACCGGTCGGATAGATCTTCCCGCTCTTGCGAGGACCAACATTTCCAGGGCCAGAGGCGATGGTACCGTCGGGGCGCATTATGGGAATTGCCTTGGACCTTTTCTTACCGCTAGCAGACGTGGGAGTCTCCGAGACCCTAGAGGGCGCGGGCAGGCTGACAAGTTCGTTATCTGGGAGCATGAGGTCGAAGGAGGGCTGCCAGTTGCTGCCGCGATACTTGACCCAGAGGACGTCCATGTGCTCGAAACCGGCCAAGATGACCCCGCTTCTTGGGCACAAACCCGCCTGAGAAAGCCATTCTGTGGAAGGCTTTGGTCAGAAGATCTTGAAACCAGACGTTGAAGTATCTCGGGTGTAGGAGGGAGCTTACTATGATCAGCAACCACACGCACGCGCAGGATGCCCCACAAACGCTCGTACGCCGACTTCCACCGCCAGCTCTGCAGGATCAGCGGGAAGCAGACAGCCATAAGCTTCCCGACTACGATGCGCAGGGCGCGAATCCGCCACTGGTCGGGCTGGTCGTACATGATCAGCAGGGACATGCGCAAGTTGAATTCAAAGTTGTCGAGGTTGGGGTAGCGGAGGGTGGGCGCCAGCTTCTGAATGGCCTCGGTCGCGTCATCGAGCTGGGTCAGTGTGTGGTCCATCATGGGACGGCAGAGACAGGAGGTTCCGCTCAGAAAGTGAGCGACGGCATCTTTCACAGGCTTGGTGTCCAAAGGATTGTTGGGGTTGTAGTCACCCCCTTGGTAGTCTAGCGGAATGAGAGGTCAGTCTGGAAGTTTCGCACAGCTGGGC